>JADRCD010206040.1:0-15353 GCA_019843815.1 Montemys delectorum | reverse complement strand
GGCCATCCTAGCCACCAGCTGGCCTACTATTCAGGGACATACATAATGGAGACCTAGCTGGGCTGCAAGGTCCAGGGACCCACTTTACAGAGTTCTGGTGAGGAGTGAGTGGTTGGAGAGAGGCTCTGGAGGGACCAGGAAGTTGCAGGCAGGGTCCATCCCCAGCTGGGGACTCACTGCGCAGACAAGAGAGGGGATTAGTCTGGGATGGAGACAGATGTGGGCCTATTATGTACCTCAGAGGGCTGGCTCAGTCCACAGGGGATATTGGGGTACTGGGGCTTCTCAGAGGAGGTGGCATTTAAACTATAAAGAGAACACCCCAGGGAGGGCACTCAGGTACTGCTGAAAGACCTAGGGTGGGGAGGGGGCACAGAAAGTCCTAGCTGAGCTCCCACATCTAAAGGCCCAGGAGGGAGCTGAGGTTTAATTGGGGTACAGTGAGCAGTACCACTAAGTGTCAAGCCTGAAGATGGAGGACCTGTGGAGAGTTGGGGGTGTCCTGGGCCCTTGCTGACACCCTGAGGTTTCAACAGCTACCTCTGTGAGCTCCCTTAGTATCTCCCCCTGGGCTTGAGCCTGGCTCCTCTCTCAGGACAGATCCAACCAGTAAGCTGGTCTTTTATGCTGTCCCCAGGGACAGGGGCCTGGGTGGGGCAAGGCCGAAAGAAAGGGAGGCTAGGAGGAGGGAAGAGGGCCGGGGGGCCTGAGAAAGCCCAGCCTGGCTGATAGAGAGAGATTGGTTTCAGCCGGAGCCTAGGGCCTGCCAAGTCCACATCCTATCTGCGGCCTGCGCTTACTCAACATTCATCACAGCTGAACTCGGGAAACTTTATCAACGCTAAAGGTTGGCGCCATCTCTAGGCCCAGCCACTCCCGTCCCTCCCCTCGATGGGCCTGATAGCCACTGATAGATTACACAAGATTGTTTCACTCCGGGAAGCCATGGCCTGTGCTTCTGGGGGAGGGGATTTATGGGGGAGGGGATTTATGGGGGAGGGCCCAGGATATCACAGGGGCTGGAGTTGTGTTCCCTGAGGAGGGTCAGTGCCCTGGGGGTCCTGCGCTAAGATGGGGCCTGGGGCTGTTGAGGCCACGTGCCAGGCAGGGGTGACTGAGGCCATAGCTCATGGCCTGGAGCAAAGAGGAGGAAGCAAAAAAAAAAAAAAAAAAAAAAAAAAAAAACCGGTGGAGATGGGCTCTGAGGCTGGAGTGATCCCTTCTCCAGATGGGTGATAAGAACTGAGCCATGTGAGCAGGTTTCACTAATGGAGCCCTCGCTGCATGGCACTGGGCAGAAGCAGAAAGGCAGATGGCTGCTCAGGAGGGGATGGCTCCTGTGTGAGAAGCCCTCCACGCAGCAGGCTGGGCTGTGCCCACCTGGAACAGCACGATGTTCTGAGCACTTACCCAAACCCACTGTGGGTGCCCCATCCTCTCCCACACTGTGGGTGTCCAATCCTCTAACACACTGCGGGTGCCCCATCCTCTCTCACACTGTGGATACCCCATCCTCTCACACACTGCGGGTGCCCCATCCTCTCTCACACTGTGAGTACTCCATCCTCTCCCATACTGCGGGTGCCCCATCCTCTAACACGCTGTGGGTACCCCATCCTCTAATATACTGCAGGTGCCCCATCCTCTAACACGCTGTGGGTACCCCATCCTCTAACATGCTGTGGGTGCCCCATCCTCTAACACGCTGCGGGTGCCCCATCCTCTAACATACTGCAGGTACCCCATCCTCTAACACACTGCAGGTACCCCATCCTCTAACACGCTGCGGGTGCCCCATCCTCTAACATACTGCAGGTACCCCATCCTCTAACACGCTGTGGGTGCCCCATCCTCTAACACACTGCGGGTACCCCATCCTCTAACACTCTGTGGGTACCCCATCCTCTAACACACTGCGGGTGCCCCATCCTCTAACACACTGTGGGTGCCCCATTCTCTAACACACTGCAGGTGCCCTATCCTCTAACACGCTGTGGGTGCCCCATTCTCTAACACACTGCAGGTGCCCCATCATCTAACACTCTGCGGGTGCCCCATCCTCTAACATACTGTGGGTGCCCAATCCTCTCCCTCACTGTGGGTACCCCATCCTCTCACACACTGTGGGTGCCCAATCCTCTCCCTCACTGTGGGTACCCCATCCTCTCTCACACTGTGGGTACTCCATCCTCTCCCATACTGTGGGTGCCCCGTCCTCTAACACGCTGTGGGTACCCCATCCTCTAACACACTGCGGGTGCCCCATCCTCTAACACGCTGTGGGTGCCCCATCCTCTAACACACTGCAGGTACCCCATCCTCTAACACGCTGCGGGTGCCCCATCCTCTAACATACTGCGGGTACCCCATCCTCTAACACGCTGTGGGTGCCCCATCCTCTAACACACTGCGGGTACCCCATCCTCTAACACGCTGCGGGTGCCCCATCCTCTAACACGCTGTGGGTGCCCCATCCTCTAACACGCTGTGGGTGCCTCATCCTCTAACACACTGCAGGTGCCCCATCCTCTAACACGCTGTGGGTGCCCCATCCTCTAACACGCTGCGGGTACCCCATCCTCTAACACACTGCGGGTGCCCCATCCTCTCCCTCACTGTGGGTGCCCAATCCTCTCCCTCACTGTGGGTACCCCATCCTCTCTCACACTGTGGGTGCCTCATCCTCTAACACACTGCGGGTGCCCCATCCTCTTCTTGCCCTGCTTACACACACAAGGTCCTGTGCTGTGTGTCTTTCACATCCTCACCAACACCATCAGCATCTACTCTCCGCTCCAGCCCAGCCCTGCTCAGCTTCTGCCCCTCGGCTCTGACTCAGAATGCTGTGGGGCTTCTGAGTCACCCGTGCCCCAGCCATGGGCCTTCCCTGTCTCTGTATCACAGCACTTGGTCTGCCCCCCAGGACTCCTCAGGCTCCTCTGTCTGTGGTAATGCCAGCTTCTCAGACTGACTTGACCCTGTTCCTTTCCTCCATTCCTTTTCCTCCCGAGACAACAAGGCTGATCTAGAAACAAGCAGGCTGCTTTTATCCAGCTCTGTGCTCTGGGGGGAGGCCGGAGCTGCCCAAGTGAGACGGATGCCCTTTGGCAGAGTGTGAGAGGCCACCTTGAAGGCCTTGTGATGGGATAGTATACCCTCACATACGGTTTATAAAAACAGGTGACAGAGACCCGGAGCGTGGGGGCCAGGACTGAGGCCACGAGGTCACTCCTGACTCTGTCTCCCTTAGATCTCAGCCTAAGCTCTCCAGTGAACCTTGGTCCACCACTATTTTGCAATTACACATTTAAAAAAAAAAAAAAAATCCACCAGGAACAGTGGCTGTTAGGTCAGAGGCTTGAGGGCACTGTGGGAGTTAGTGATGGCCCCCACTGCTGTGAGTATGGGTCCTATTCTGCAATACAGTACACTGAGGAGTGGAGAGGCTGGGGGCAAGATCGGGGTCCCATCTCTGCAGCTTCGAAAAGAATATGGAATGGGCAGCTCTAGAATGGCCCATGATGTGGTGGGGAAACGGAGGCCTGGGGCAGGGCTGGGGTTCAAAACCATCCTGCAGGCTGAGGGACGAGGTTACTTTCTATTTTACAGACTAGGAAACTGAGGTGTGACAAATGGAGATCCCTGTCCTCACCAGAGCCTAGGGCCACCGAGGCCTGGTCAGCAACATTCCTAGTGAGTCACCTGGCTCAGGAGGGGATGAGGGTCTGGAGGGAGGGAGCTGAGCGCCTTTGCTGCCTTTCCTGGCTCCACTTCTCACCTCCCTACTCTCGTGTGGCACAGGAGCTGACTGTAATGTTTGTGGAATGGCCAGGTCCTAGTGCCCAAGGGTGTGGCTTAGGCTGAGGTCAGCAGAGCCACAAAGGCTGGCTTGTCCAAGGCAAACACAAGGTTCCGTCAGAAGGTTCAGAAGCCCGGGAGGACTTCCACCCAGTGGGTCTGGGCTGGACAGGTACACACTCTCTGTTTACCATAAGGCCCCACCCCCTCCATGGAACTGTAGCCAATCTCTGAGTCTCGTGTCTGCTCATTTGCACACTCTATTTTCATTGGCTGCTAGCAGGGGCTGGACAGAGGTGGGAGGAATGGACATTCTAGGGGGCCAGGGCTCAGTGGTGCAGCTCTTGGGAACCCAGGAAGTTTCTAAGACAATCCATAGGGCTTAGGAGTTTTCAGCGGAGGCAAAGGTGGGACTGGATATTGGGGGTGTTCTGGAAAGTGTTAGATTCTGGTTGACCCGAGGAAGATTCAGACAGAAAGGAACTTTATAGGGGAAGACTGGTCCCCCCAGGCCCCACTAAACCTGTTCTTGGCAACTTAAATCCACCCTGGGTGCCTCAGAGGGAAGACACTGACCCAAGGTTACACAGCCAATATGCAAAGGGTGCCGGGGAGACCTCCCTCATCCCTAGGCACCCACTCCTGGACAACTCCATCCCAGTTGCCATGTCTCAGAATGGGGTCTTCTTTTTCCAAAATGAGAAGAGTGAGGGGCCTCGATTTTCTTTTTAGATTTCAGAGCCATCTCTCCTAGGCAGCCCTGAGTTGGGCCATGGGCTTGGCAATATGTGTAAGTCTGCAACGCTTTTGTTCCTGGCATTTGGAGGGGTGAGATAAGGGGAAAGAACTGCGAGTGAGCAGGCAGATAGATGGGCTGATAGCAGCTCCTCCACGCATGGCGCCTATCGCTCTTTTTATCAAGGTTCCCTTTCTTTCTTCTTTTTGTTGGGGGCCTGGGAGGGCGGAACACACCCACCCCATTCCCTCCCACCCCCGTGGAGCTTAAGGAGGAGGCCTCTTTCAGACACCAGTCAGGAAGGGGGGCAGACCCTGAGAAGAACCTGGAAGGGTGGGGGGTCTACCTGTCTGCCAGGATTCTGGGGTTCCCAAGCTCTCGGCTCCTCACAAGGACCTGCAAGGACACTCACTGCCTTCTCTGCTGGATGAGGTAGCCAGGCCCAAGGTTACACAGCTAGGTCAGAGATGGAGCTGAGTCCAGCTGTGCCTCTCTGGCCTGGAGTCTATCAGTCTGGATTTGGTGGGCACAGCCAGGAGGTATGGGGCCAATGGGGCTGCCAGAGAATATGGCTAGAGGTTCTGGGGAGCAGGACCAGGACTGCAGGGCAATCTCTGCATCTCTAGCTCTGTCTTACAGATCTGGAAACTGAGGCTCAGACCAGGGAGATGCCTAAAGGGTGATGGGTAGGCTGGACCCTAACCCCCTTCTAATATCCTTGAACTTGATGGTTCCGAGTGTGAGTCCTGAGATACTCTAGGTATGGAATTCTGGTGATTAGTCAGGAGAGGGTGGGGATAATGACCCAGGATGACAAAGACAAACCATTCAGGTGAGGGTGGTCAGAAACCATAAGCCTGATACCTCATCAAGAAGTCCTGACAGAGCTGTTTGCTCTAGGGGGATACAGTATCGGCCAGAGGCAACATGTCTCACCGTCCTCAGCTCTGGGACTACAGGACCACACTACCATGCTTGGTTCTTTATATAGGGGCTGGTGATCTGAACTCAGGTCTGACCAAGGTGCTTCTCCATCCCTTCAAGCTAACTTTCTCATCAAAGGAGCCTCTTTTGTCGGGGGGGGGGGCAAATGAAATTATCATAAGCAATAAGCAAAACACACCAATTTAGCCAGGTGTGATGGTGTACCTCTTGCATGTCTTTAATCCCTGCATTTGGGAGGCAGAGACGGGAGGGTCTCTGAATTCAAGGCCCTTCTGACTAACCTGCATTGATCCAGGGGTAGGACTGGGCAGTCTCGAGCATTGGCCCACTCTGTGCCCTTGCCTTCATTTTAAAGTGGAGAGACCAGGTCCCTTTATAGAAGTGGTAGTGGTGGTGGGGCGTTGTATCTGCAAATACCACAGATCCTCTAGGTAGATGGAGGCTCAGATCTGAGCCTCTAGGTCAGAGTGCCTCCTGTGTTGTGTGACCTTGAGTCATCAGAAGAGAAATGAGAGACAATGGGAGGACCCCTCCGAGTCAGAAGCAGGACAAGCTCAAGGGTACACACACAACTCAGTCAAGATAGCTATCCTCAGCACGGCCAGCACTGGACTGGGGTCATCACACTTGGGAAGACCAAGGACCACACAGGAAAGTTCCTGCCCTCCTCAGGCCTTCCCATCTCTGGGATTCCTGAGTTTCAGCTCTCAGGAATGATTTTTATATATTCAGGACAGGGAAAAGAGCTGAGTGCCCCCACCTCACTGGGGCCCAGGAGGACTTGTGAAGGGGTTCCTGCCAGTGTGGCCAGCACGGTCTGGCCACCATCCCAAGGGCTGAGATGTCTGGGGCTGACGGACCCTGGTTTCTCTTCTCACACAGCAGGTGCCTCACTCCCCCTGGCTGCCTCACCTGTCCCTCAGCAGGAGGATTAGTCTGGCGCAGCCCTAATCTTGGCGCATCACACCATCAGCGAGGATCTCAGATCAGCTGAAGGAGGCAGCTTTATCCAGACAAGCTCGCAATGGCACCTGAGTCCCGTCTGGGTGCTGCCTGTCATGAGAGGCAGCTGGGCTGAGCTGGGAGGCACAATGGCTGAGGACAGGCCTGGGGCCCATTGGGTTTCTGAGTGCTGCAGGGCCCTCACAGCTGGTGGGTGTGGCTTTGCATGAGCACTGCTGACACTTACTGGACCACCTATGGTCTAACCAGGCACTCTCTGCAGGGCAGCAGGGCACACAAAGGTGTCTGGTGAGGCTGCGGAGGCACCATGTCTGCTGCGCAAACAAAGCCATGTTGTTTCAGAGATCTGCCCAAGGGTGTGTGTGTGTGTGTGTGTGTGTGTGTGTATACTGGGGGTGCCATGAGTTCTGGAGGCTGGACCCTATGCCCTGGGAGTCCTTGTACCAGAGTCTGCTCTGAGTGGTGCCTGCTGGGCCCAACTGGGTCTGACTGCACTTTTGGTGGCTGGACATTTGGTGGCTACCAGCCTAGACTAGAGGCTGGGAGGGCCATCTCCTCAGAGTCAGCCAAGGGCTCCCCTCTAGGGCCCCCTTCTCTCCACCCTCCTCCCTACCTTCCTTTTCAAAAACATAATTTATCTGTGTATTATCAAGAAATCCAGACACTTTAATCAGCGAGCTATGAAGTCAGAATTTCCATTCTTATCTGCGGGAGGAGTGGAAGGAGAGGAGATAGCGAGGATCGCTGGTGGGGAATGTTAATGGGCGGGAGCCCAGGCCGCTGGCCACCGAGACGTGGGTATCTCCTCCATTATCGAGCTGTATCTTGCCAACCATCTCAGTGCAGTAATGGGGCCAGTTCAACTTTCCGAGTTATCACAGGAGCTGAAACCTGCGCCGGAGGAGGCCGGGACCGGAGACAGTGCAGGGAGGACCAGGTTGCCGCTGCTCCAAGAGAGAGGGCTGGCTGGCTAACTAGGTGAAGGAAGGACTGGTGTCCATGGACTGTCTAGGCTGCCTGGCGAGTTAGAAATGTCCCTTGTCCCTGGCAACTGAGCTTGGTCAAGCAGGATATCGGACTCAATAGGGGACACCAAGGCAGGGGGTACTGTGGTGGCCCAGGAAGTGGAAAGGTAAACAGACGGCGCAGGCACAAAGGCAGCAGAGGAGTGAAACCCAACCAGTCTACTGCAGCTCTGATCTTTGCTAAATCCTTGGGAGCAGTGCTGCCACTAGAGCTGGCTATGGCTGAGACCCACTTAGAAGCCTCAGACTCTGGGCTTGAAAATGGGCGAGGCTCCTCCCCTTCCCCCCAGCAATCAGTGGCCATTGCTCTCTCACCCCAAACATCCACATGGTGACTCTCCCACGGATCTGATCTTCGAACTTTCTAAACCTTGTTTTCCCCATCTGGGCTTTGAGCCCAGGCTGTTCAGGCTGGTGGGGAGCGGGGAGCAGACACAAAGCTGGGCTAGGACACGCTCAGCATGTGCTCACAGTCATACCTGGAAGTTGAGCTGAGTGTGGGGAGACTGGGTGAGGTCACCCACACCAGTGCTCTGAGCCTCAGTTTCCCCTCCCAACAAGTCTCTATGTGTCAGAAGCCAGAGGGGTCCTGGAGGCATAGCTGCAGTGACCCTCATGGGAGGCCACTCCAACAAGGTGGGGATGGCTACCTTGTCCCTGAACAGCAATGAAGTTCTGTAGGAAGGAGCTGAGACCCTTAGCCCTGGCCCCCTCCCTTCCTCCTAGGGTGAGAGAATAGGCAACTGAGGCAAGTGTAAGCTTAGGGGAAGATGGGAAAGCTATAGGTCTAAAAGTCAGATATCAGGAGGAACTGGCCAGAAGCTGTCTCAGGGGACACTGTCTCAGAACTGCAGACACTGAGAGCTGGCCATCAGCGACAGGGGGAAGAGGACAAAGGCCTGTCTCCCCCTTCCTTGGCTCTAGCTGGCCGTGTCTCCTCTGCTAGTTCTCTTTAATCCTTGTCTCCTGCCAGGTAGGCATCACAGTGCCATGTGTAGTAGGGACGCTACAGCTCAGAAGGTTGGACTCACAGGAGGGCCTAAGAGGCCCTATAGTGCACCCATCTGTATGGTAGGGGCAGACAGGGCTGCACACCCCATCCCAGGAAGGCTGTTTCCATAGTGAGAACATCGTGCATAGCTGTGAGACCCTGGGGCAGCTTCTTTGATATCCCAATTTTTGTGGGGCAAGAAAAGAACTGCAATCTTCTAATTCTGCATAAAAGGGGGAACCCCAACCTAAGAGAGCACCCAGAGATGCTTAGGGATGTAGGGTGAGTACTGAGCACACAGGAGCACTTGCAGTGACAGGGAGCACTGTCGGGGAGGAAGGCATAGGAACCGGCCTATACCTCACTGGCTTAGAGAGGCTGCAGAGTCCTATAGCCACCACTCACTCCACAGACGGAAAAGCTGAGGCTTAGAAGCCACAGCCAGTTCGAGCAGGTAAGGGACAAGGGGTCCTTGAGGTGCGTGTGGCAGGTGGCCGCAGCGGCGGCGGCAGCCCAGTGGGTGTGTGTGGGGGTGCTGCTGCTGCTGCTGCTGCTGCTGCTGCTGCGCCTGGCCAACTCTGCCTAAGTTGCCACATTCAGAGGGCTGCCGCGGACAGAAAAATGTCAGCCTGCAGAGTAGCTCCAGAGACACGCGGGATGCTGGGGTTAAGCCTGTGGGCTGCAGATTTCGGCTCACAGACTTCACCCTGGCTTCTGCATGCTTTGATGTTCTCACCCATAACAAGGGAAAGAAGAAGCCACCAAGCATATGGCAACACCGAAAGCCAGCAGGGCTGGCGGTGCCCACCTAGTACCTGGTGCTTCAGTGTGCACCCCGAAGCGCTCTCTATGGCCCTACCAAGGAGATGCTCCTATTAGGCTCCTACTCTATCAGTAGAAGCTGAGGTGGAAGAGCCACTTACTACGCACAGGTCTCCGGAGAAGCCAGGCTGAGCCTTTCTCTATGGGGGACCCCTCTGTGGTTACCTTGCTCTAGGCAAAGGCTAGGCTGGTAGCCCAGAGTTCATAAGTGATGGGGGTCATGCTACCAAGGGTCCCTTTGACTGAGTCCACTCTGAACGGCTTCTGTTCCTTAAGTACCCATTGTATACCACTCCTACCTAGGTGGTGAAAACCCCTCCACAGGCTAGGACCTGCTGTTCCCAGGCTGTGGGTGCTCAAGCTGGCTGAGCACCAGGATGAGACTGACTGAGGCCCCTGTCAGTCTAGGACGGGGCTAGGAGCTCAGTATCCTAAAGTTAGGATATGCTAGGGATGGATGCACAAATGGAATGGGAGGAGAGGGGAAGGGGGGGCCCTGGCCTCTTAGACATAGACTGCCCAGGGCTGACCCGGGACAGCCCTAGCCAGCATTGCTGGCACCACCAGACTCCAGTATGGGGCTGTTTCTTTTGCCCAGACTCTCAGCAGCCCCTGTGGTTTTCTTTTTCTTTCTTTTTTTTTTTTTTTTTCTTTTTGGTTTTTTCGAGACAGGGTTTCTCTATATAGCTCTGACTGTCCTGGAACTCACTCTGTAGACCAGGATGGCCTCAAACTCAGAAATCCTCCTGCCTCTGCCTCCTAAGTGCTGGGATTAAAGGCGTGCGCCACCACCATCCGGCGCCCCTGTGGTTTTCTGGGCCCTGGTCAGGGCTGATCTGCACTGTTGAACCTAGACAACCTTATGTGAAGTTGGACAGGGGTGTTTTCCTGTCAAGCCATGGGACCCTGGCAAGCCCCATCACTGTGGGGCTCACCATACTCACATTAGTGACAGCCCAGCCCACAGGTAAGAGCTTAACTCCTGTAGGCCACAAGTGTGTGCAATGGGGTGGAGGCGGCCCACTGAGGGCTTGTGCTCCAGCTGAGACATGGAGGGCTCCACTCAGACAACTCTATATGCCACGGACAGCTCCTTGGCCTTCTCCAGACTGGTGCCCATGTCCCATGCTCCCATTCTGCCCAAGCCCTCTCTCTTTCACTAGCCTACTGGCTCCTCTGTAGAATGGGCACTAACCTGGGAGATCCAAGGGGCTCCACTTGGCTGCCTGGACCCACAGCACTATAGAGCACAGACGGGAGAAGTGGGTAGAGGTGTCTAAAGTTGGCGAGCAACACACCATGATTACACAGTCCAGGGTCTCCCTTAGCAAGTCGATGTGAATATACAGGGAGAGGCTAGCCGGGAGCAGGGACAGTATCAGGACCTCACATTTACCCCACATCTTTGGACCAAGGACAGGACCCCTGTATGTGACATGCTGAGACCTCACAGGAAAGAGCTTGGGACAGGGATATCTCATCTCAGAGAAGCTCGACCTGGTTGTGAAGAGAAGAGGAGGAAAGGGTGGCAGAGAAGGGGCGACAGCTGCTTCTGCAGACAGGCACTATCACCCCACACTGTGGGTGGGGAAGCAAGGTTCCTGTTCTCATAACACGCCTTTCCACGCTCCCACGGGCAATAAGGACTTCCCAGCAAGGGAAGCCACTTATCTGGCTCTGGTGGTCCCAAAGAGTGGGACATGGCTGAGTCAGGCTCTCCTCAGAAGCCAGAGGTGCTGGGTGTCAGCAAAGTTGTCCCAGAATATGAGGGACAGAGCCTCAGAGAAAAGCCTACAGGGCCTTCAGCCCTGTAAAAGCACCGAGGCTGAAGATGCCTGAACAGAGCCCTCAATGTCTCTACTGGAGCACAAGTCCTGACTGGGTTACCTCTATTCGAACTGAAGGGCCATACACACCCTAATGACACATGGTGAGCATGTGAACCATACCGGGATCGCGCTTGCGCCAAGGTTACACTGCCTGACAGATGGGAGGGGATGGGGTATGTATGACATGATTCCTGAAGATGCAGATGCCCCTCACTCTGCCATGCCTTCAGCCAGAAGAGGTCTGCACGGTAATGTGTGGCTGTGGCCTCAGTTTCCCCATCTGTGAAATGGGAACAAAGACCATAAGTACCTCCAGGTGGCCTCAAAGGGATGGTAGGCAGGTGGGCAGGAGCCAGCAGGGCCTGAGTATGGCCGGGCGGCTCCATGTGGGCTGGGTGGCTCCATGTGGGCTGGGTTCATAGGTTTTTCGATACCAATCAGGAGGCAACAGCTGCCTCCGTGAGGCCTGTCGATGGCAGATAGGCCGGCCTGGAGTATTATTCACGAGCCGTCAAGCCCCGGGACCGTCTGGTTGGCATAGAAACAGGAGATAAGGGGCACAATTAATGGCATCACATTCCTCCTCCTTTCTCCCCAACTGACCCACTTAAATCGGTGCCATACTGGGTTCCTGTGACCTCCGGGGAGGGGCCTGGGCCACTGGGACTGGGTCCCAGGCTCAGGCCAGGGTAGGGCTGGGTACGGCTTCCCCGGGCGCTGCCCTTGAGTTGAAGCATCCCAGAGAGCAGCAATAGGATGCCAAGGGCGGCTGGGAAGGGAGGGCAGAGGCCCTCGGCCCTCCCATAGGCCCACTGTACAGATGTGAAAATTGAGGACTATAACTGAGAGCAGACAGAAGCCAGAGCATGGTGAGACACCTAGATGGGGTTCCTGGGCCCAACAGCAAGGGCCGCATCCACTTTTACACTTCCATCTCTGGCTCCACTGCTTTCTGGGACGTGGGTTACTTTTGGGGAGGGCCAACGATGTGAAGACTGGGCCTGCATAGGTTCATTCGGGCCTGGTACAGAGGAGGTACTTGGTTGTTATCCATGTCCAGGATACTGCTGCCTTTGCCTGTTCTATATCCATCTACACAGGTGGGACCAGAGGCCCAGCAAGCACTGGGGACTTCACGTGGGCTGCAGAGTCAGGGGAAGGTTCACCACGATGCCCCGGGACCCACTGCACAGAGTGCCATGCTTGCGCACTGGTAGTCTAGAGGACCACAGCATCAAGTACCAGGCCAATGCTAATGGCCAGGGATTGGGACAGTCAGGCCAAGGCACCCTGCTCGTACTCTCTAAGTTCTGGATGGGAAGACATGAACCTTGAGGGACCTCCCATACTTACAAAGGGGAGTGGGGACTGCTCTCTGTAAACTGTCCCTCCTATGTCCATAAAATATAGCTAAAAAAAAAAACCAAACAAACCTATCAGGCTGCTACTGGGGCTTCACCCAGCCTGTCTTGGGAATGGGGCTGTCCCCTGCTGTCAGCACCACCGGCCCTGTGGGTGGCTGTTAGGTATTAGAAGAAGCTGGCAGATAGCTTCTGGGCCTTGGAGTGAATTAGTCATCCTGAGGCTACCACTAATTTGCTTAACTGAACTGTAAGAATGTGTGAAAACATCTCCTCAGAGGCAAGGGTGGCTGCACCAGGTGGGATGCAGTGAGTCCTAGACTCCTCCTCCAAATCTGTGTCTGTGTCCAAATTTAGCATCTGGGATCAATAACTCCTGCCTGACCTGGGGCCTTCCTGTAGCCCTGAATGCTTATCTCAGCTGATCTTATTTCAAAGAGGGAAACTGAGGCCAGCCCTGCATGTCAGACCCTTCCAGATTTGGCTCTCACCAGCATCTTGTCTTTCAGCTTGGTCACATCACAATCTCCAACAGCCCACGTTTCCAAAGCAGAAAACTGAGGCCAGGTTACTATCATTGGAAGTGCACCCGTGGCTGGCCTTTTCTTGACAGTCTAGAGGCTAGCTGCTGAGCAGCGACCCTGACTGGCCTGCGTGTGCCTCTGGCTCCGCTCCTTTGCTCATATTGTGGATAGAACTGAGTGAGTGCTTGCATACAGCAGGTACTTAATAAGTAGAGAACTGCATACAGCAGGAACACAATAAACACTCCACTGCGCACAGCACACAACAAGCTCTCAATAACTGCGTGTCTGCTCAAGGCAGATCTGTACAGATCTCTTCCGACAGGCACCTCCTGGGCTTCCCAAAAAGCAGCCAGGTTGGTGGAAACCACCTCGAGTTTTTCTTCAATAACTCCACACGGGTCACACCTCAAAGACTTGCCAGGAACCAAGAGCAACCCAGCATGATTCAGGGGAAACCACCCTTCGCAGGTGACAAACCGCCCCTAGCCTCTGAGTGCCACCTAGTTGGAATGAGAGGTGGAGTGTCCGCTCACTCTCTCCCCTCCTCTCGGGCAGCACGAAGTCAGTTTTCTTTCATTTTGATGGACTGTACCACTGGCCGCAGGGGGAAGATCAACTTCTTGCCAATTAAGTATGTTTGGGGAAAGTGTCCCAGATGGATGCCCCCCTCCCCCCACGTTGTTCCCTCGTTTGCTGTCCAGGCCCCCTGCTGCCGCCGGACGCCCCCACACTGCTGTTGCCTCGAACCCAGCAGGGTCTGGTGGCCGTAGATAAGGCCTCTTATCTCTCTTGGCAATCGCCATTGGGCGGACTGGCCCACGCTTAGGCCCCTACTTATCAGAGCTTACATCGACTGGGCAGGAGGAAAGCTGGTGGGCCGGGGCACTGAGGGTCCCGAGCTGTACCCTGCCCCTCGCCCCCTCCAGGGGCCTGGCCTATCATGTCAGCCATCTGGCTGGCTAAGGCCGCGCTCCTGCCTCGCCCTCCCCCCTCTCCCACGTTTGAAGTTAATAAATGGAAGCGCTATCGCGGCTGCCATCGGTTGCAAGCCTTATCAGCACGGCACATCTATCTTTGCGCAGAACAAAAGGCGCACAGAGGCGCGGGCAGCTGCAACCCGGCTTTGGTGGGGGCGTGGAGGGCGTCGGCCCCTAGAGCTCAGCCTGCTTCCCCTCCGCACCCTGAGACCCGCCACAGGTGAGGCCAAGGCAGCAGGCGCGCAGCTGTGAGGGCCTCACGCACGGCCTTGGGCAGAGAGCAGGCGGGCAGGCGCCTTCGCCTGGTGACAATCAACGTTCGCATCTTAACGCGTTTAGATCTGCTAGGGGAGGAGGGGCCCGGGCCACGAGTTGCACAGAGGGCTTGGGGCCCCGCCCCCCCAGGCCTGCTCTCCTCTTCTGCTTGAGTCGTGGGGCACTCAGAGGGGATCGGAGGGGTTCTCCTGCACAGTCTCCGTCCTGGATCTCGGAGTGCGGGGTTTCGCTGACCCAAGTGGGTTGGGCTCTACTGGGCTCCCGCGAGCTTATCAGCGCTGGCGATCCGTTCCCAACCTGAGATCTCCCTGCCCTAGTTATCTGCATTTCTCATCAAACTGAAACACACACACGCTCACGCACACACACATACACGCGAGAACAGAATCTAGCAGAGGCGCACAGGCGAGGAGGGGAAAAAGAAACCAGAGAACCAGCACAGATCGGGACCTGTGGGTGGCTTTAATACTTCAGTTGACATGATAGAAGGAGACTTTCGGAAAACAGGTTCAGCTCGCATTTGGGGAGTCGGGTTACCAGAACCCAGATTCCTCCCTGCGTCCCTTCCTCTCGCCCCTCGGGACTTCAGTGGTAGGGGGTAGTCTCACAAGCTAAAATGCACATTGGGTCCTGGTGGCAGTGTCATGTAGGCAGAGGAGGTAGCTTAGGCGACTGAAGCTGGAAAGCCGGATGCCCAGCCCCCCCCTCCCGTCACCTCCTGGGCAGCCCAGATGACCTGTCGCTCTCTCGCCAAAGGGAAGCTCCAGAGAGGAAGCCCCGCGCCCTGCCGGGAGAGGCGCGAAGTTATTATTGGTGTGGCGTGGGGAGGAGCTCTTCCTGTGTGCTTACTCGCTCCTAGAACAGCCAAGAGGCCCCGCAACCTGGTAGCCCGGAGAGCCCAGGAGGCTCTTACTGTAGGGGCACGGGTGAGGTAGGAGTATAGGGTCTGCCTTGCTCGGGAAAGTGCCCACGGGAGGACCTGCGAGAAACTTGGATTCACTCGGGAACAACGTTTGAGTCCCTGAGGTCCTTGGGAGAGAGCGGTGCCCATGGGCACACAAGGGCATCATTCGCGTAGCGTTGTTAGGGGCAGTCGGTGGGTC
>JADRCD010206039.1:0-12254 GCA_019843815.1 Montemys delectorum | reverse complement strand
TCTCTCTCTCTCTCTCTCTCTCTCTCTCTCTCTCTCTCTCTCTCTCTTTGCCTTTCTGCTACTGATAACCCATAGCTCTTAACTGCCACAGGATTAACTGACCATATTCGTACCTTTCTCCTGCTCCCTGTTGAACCCAGCACAGAGTTCCAACGACCAAGCCTGCTCAGTCAGTCCACAGGTTCTCCAGAGCAGGAGTGAGGATTAAAAAGGAAAAAGACAATTAGACAACATTGTAGCATGATCCCAGTCAATTCTGAGACTGAAGGCGGGTTTATTTTTTCCAATCCGCCTTACACCATTTTAATTACATGCAGGTATTAAGGGCATAAGTAGTACAATGAGGAATCAAGCAAGACAATAGTCAAGGAACAAGCAAGACTGTAAACACAAAGTCCCATGATCACTCCAGTGATAGCTGTTTCTAAGGATGATCAAGATATCTGAGCCTACTTCTTTGTTCTACCCTAAAATCAGATTCTTACTTCCTTGTCCTTGGCCAATGTCAGATTCCTGCCAAGTGGTACCCCAAAAGGTTCTCCATATCTCCTCCCTTTTAATTCATAAACAAGGCTGAGCCTGTCTTAGGTTGTTCTGACAAAAATACCTTCCTTACCTGTTATCAAGACATGTGCAGCGTGTTTGTGTGATGTGAACAAACATGGCCTTTTAGTGTTTGTTATAAACAAACATGAGCTTTTGGCTCATGCCTCTGTCTTAGGTTGGTAAGGCTCTGTGCAGAACTTACCTGTCATTGGCTGCCAGCCTGTTAAATTAATAACTCTGTCTGGGGGTTCATTTTTAGTTTCAAGCCATGTACTTTGGCTGCCAACATGTTAATGTTGTTAAAGGCAAACTTTAACATGATGGGCAGGAATAAAAGTATTCCCAGGATAAGAGGGCTAGCATGATCAAGCCATATATGCCATCCTTGAAGCTTGACCAAGATGGAAATACTGACCTCAGGCCATGGATAATTTTACCAGCAATATCAGCAGCATCAAAGCTCAGCAGAGCAGCATTCTTTACATTTATAATTTCAGTATGCAAAGTTAAAACATCCAGAGAGGTGTTAGAATTATGCCAAATACCCTGCAAGTGTTTTTGAACTTTTCCCCAATTATAATGACTGTCATTGTAAACTTTAAAAGTAACACAAATCCATTGGTATTTGGCATGGCACTTGAGATGACTCCTTACTTTTAGACTTTGAACCTGCTCTCCAATAATCTGAATAGTATCAATAAAGAACATCAATTCATTGTTCCAAACACCTATCTAAATCCTCTTGGATACTCAGAACATTAGTAATATTTTTTGCTAAATGATTAACAAAACTAGCTGTCTTAACTTTTTGTGTCAAAGCAATTGCAGAAGCAGTGGTGCTAGCCATCGATGTAATTAAAACTGCTGTACCAGCAATAACCAAGCCCACTACACTCTTGCTTTTACTTAAAGCCTGACTCACTTCTTCCAGTACCTGCAAGCTTTTTCAGAATACCAAGGTCCTGTAATATTCATGGGCAATAAAACGAAAGCTGGTTGATAGACCACCATAACAGACATGCCAGGTTTCAACACACTAACACAATTGGAAAGAGTACAATCAATACAACTTACATTAAATACTGTGGAAGAAACAAAGTAATTTCAACATGACCAGTTTTGAAATCCAGATCCTGTCCCAATTTTATCTATTGCTAACATAACATCATAGAGAACTGCAGCTAACTTTCAAATATGTCTCTAAAAATGTCCAGAGCTAGCCTTCCAAATGAAGGCTGTTATGTCCAATATTGGATTGATTTCCAGGCCAGTCCATAATTGAGTCAGAATAACTGGTCACAGTTAAAGGACTCAATTAACTAAATTAAACTCAATTAAAGGAAAGAGAAGAGTTATCATAACTTCTCTTTTTGGTTAAGTTTTTGGAGGCAGTTTTCACAGTCTCCCACAAGTGTTCTCTCTCCCACAAGGTCTAAAAGCTTGAAACAAGGCAGCATGTCCAATCTGGGATATGGGCAAGCAAAGGTGGGTCAGGAACATATATGTCCAATATCACCATTGTCAGAGCACTCAGCAAGCTCACAGTCAGCATCAGTCTTTGATCTAGTATCAGCATGTCTCACCAATCACTCTGGCAGCTAGCATACCCCTTCAGCATCCTTGGGAAAAAACACAAACATGCCTTCTTCCCCATATTAAATTCCTGATCAGGACCATGCCATGTGCCAGTATGTGGCTACTTCCATTTCACCTAAGCATAAGTATGCCAGGTTGTAGGATGCCATAGACACTCAGCAAAGAGTTCCTTGGCATCGAAATTTTAAATTTTTTAAAATAAAAAGAACATGATTTAAATAAATGTGTGGTATACAGAGATATAACTCCCCATTTTTTATTTTATGAAGATATTGTTTTAAAGTTCCACAACACCTGTTTCTCAATACTTTGTCCTTGAGGATCATAAGGAATCCCAGTAATATGGGTAATATTGAATTGTCAACAAAACATCTTAAATGCTTGACTGCAATAGTCAGTTCCATTATCTGTTTTAATCAGATTTGGAACACCAAGCATAGAAAAACAAAGTAGGCAAAGACTAATTACATTTTTAGTTGCTTTTCCTCTTAAGACAGTTGCAACTGAAAAGGTGTCAATAGTCACATGTACATATTTTAATATTCCAAAATCAGAAATATGACTAACATCTATTTGCCATAATTGATTAGGTGTAAGTCCTTGAGGATTATGTGGTACAGGCAGAAATTGAGTACATTCAGGGCAAGTCTTTACAATTTGGTGTTCACATTCTCTAGAAATACCAAATTGCTGTTTCAAGATATTACTATTTTGATGATGTAAAGAATGAGATTGTTTGGCTAATTGTTCCTGCATAAGGCCTATAACCTTCCTGGTATACAAATCTGCTGTGGCATTGCCCTAAGGAGTCTTGTCCAGGCAATCCAGGATGAGCTCTTAAATGTCCAAAGGCAGTCCTATAAAGGAACAGTACTTTCTCTTAACTTGAATTGTATTTACATAAATAATTGTAAAATTTGAGTATTAGCAGTATCTTAAAAAAAAAAAAAAGCAACAATTTCAAGCAATTGTAAGTCTTTGCTTTGTATGGCCAGGTGGCTAAATGGCAGATTAGCATTCTCATTAAGACAATTGTGTAATTCCTGCTTGAGGGTCTACAAAAATTCCACTAGCTGCTGTTAGCAGCCTATCCACAAATTCCTGAAACAGTTCATCAGGAGCTTGTTTGATACCAGATAAATTCACACTGAGATCTCCTTTCCAATGTTGGGGGGGGGGGTAAATTTGCTTCTACCACTATATTCAACAAAGATTGTGTAAAAAGGCCAGCAGGCCCATACTGACCACAGCTGTTTTTAACTTTTATTACTCTAGCAATCATCTTAATTACAAATATGGGTGAGTTAAAAAATCCTGAGCCTGTGATCGAACTGCAAACTACAGCCAATGGAACACTGGCAATTTAACCATAATTTTTAAGTTTCTCTTGTAACACCAGAGCACAACCACAATTTTGGAAGGCAAAACCCAATTTTAACAGTGCACATAATCTATTCTCTTTAAAATCAACACATTCATGTTACAAAGTTTTTAAGTGTCTCCCTACTTTTGAACTGCAGTCAGAGAGCCTGGGTCATTCCGAGACAGAGGCCCAGAGCACAGCAGAACTTTGGAAAGCAAAACTCAACCTCCAGCAATCCAGTCTTTCCAAAAACGCCAACTGAATCAATCACCTAGATGCTACAAAGTTTGGCTGCCAATTCCTGCACACGCAGCTTCTAATACCTCATTAAAAAGACATTGTTTTAAATCTTATCCCTTATAAGTCTAACTTCTAGGATAAGAATTACATAAAATATTACCCCAATTTAGAGGTATCTTTAGAGACCTGTTTCCCTGGGTTGGCTCATGCCACGCATTGTAGTTCTGGATTACTCCAACCCAGAGTTACAAGTTTTAAGCCAACTTTCTGTTACCAATGTTACAAATTTTTAATCATACCCAATAACTTATAGGCCGATAATCTATAGCCAAGACATGCAGAACATATTTATACTTTAAAAACCATTCAGAAACAAAAATGAAGTGGCTGCATACATTTACTTATTTAAGCAAGACAAAATTCTTAATTTTTCTAGCTGTAATTTCAAAAAAGGAGCACCTTGTCACCTGCTAAATCCAATAATCACAACCACAGAGGTTTTTCTAAGAAAAACAGCCATCAGTGTCTTTACCGTAGAAGACAAAAAGTTGCTGGCCCCTTTAAGAGCAGCTTTTGAAGACAATCAGCTCCTGGCCAGTCTTCTCCAACTGCTAGACTCTTAACTACAGGTGCAGGGCTCCAAAGGCCAATTGAGACTGTTTTTTATTTATTCTTTCTTTCTCTCTCTCTTTCTCTCTCTCTCTCTCTCTCTCTCTCTCTCTCTCGTTTTTCGAGACAGGGTTTCTCTGTGTAGCCATGGCTGTCCTAGAACTCACTCTGTAGACCAGGCTGGCCTCAAACTCAGAAATCCACCTACCTCTGCCTCCCAAGTGCTAGGATTAAAGGTATGTACCACCACTGCCTGGCTATTTATTTTTTCTTTTTCTCTTTTTTTGAAATGAGTTAAAACTAAATCGACTAAACAACCAGCAGATAAAGTTTTGGCCATTTTTCCTTTTGAACATGAAACAAAGAACAACAAACAATCAATCAAACCTGAAAGGAAAACACAGACTTAACATAAAACAGTCAGTTTTGAAGGACATGGACAGATTGACACACTAAGGATAGACAATAGACAGAGAGGGAAGAGAATTAGATGTCCCAAAGGGACCCAGATATCCTACCTAAGAGACCCAGAACTAAGCATTCCTCCAGTAGGAGTCAGAGAGGGGGCAGGATGTCTCCTAACCTGCTCTTGTCCCTAGGAGAGCTCTCAAACAACTTAGGTTCATTTTCCTTCTTTTTCAGCAAATCATCCCCAGATAGTTGGAGAGGACTGCTTTTCTCAAACCCATTCTCTCATGTCTCCGGTGTAAATTATCCCTAGTTAGGGTCCAAGGACTAAAAGCTCCTATGAGAATTACCTTCGCTTCTCTAGATTTTAGCATAGCTCTAACACATACACAAAACACATTTTGCCATCACCTTGACCTTCTACAAGGTTTATTCACCGCTGGCCCAAATCGTCTTTACTTTCCTTTGCACGTGCTTCTAATTACAGTGGTGTTCTTCACTGTACCCCACCCTTTATTGGAGCCCCACATTGGGCACCATCTGACCAAGCCTGCTCAGTCAGTCCACAGGTTCTCCAGAGCAGGAGTGAGGAGTAAAAAGGAAAAAGACAATTAAACAATATTGTAGCATGACCCCAGTCAATTCTGAGACTGAAGGCGGGTTTATTTTTTTTCCAATCTGCTTTTACACCATTTTAATTATATGCAGGTATTAAGGGCATAAGTAGTACAATGAGGAATCAAGCAAGACAATAGTCAAGGAATAAGCAAGACAGTAAACACAAAGTCCCATGATTCCTTCAGTGACAGCTGTTTCTAAGGATGATCACTATGTCTGAGCCTACTTCTTTGTTCTACCCTAAAATCAGATTCTTACTTCCTTGTCCTTGGCCAATGTCAGGTCCCTGCCAAGTGGCACCCCAAAAGGCTCTTTACATTCCAAGGTCTGCAGAGGAACATCTATGCCTTCACAGAACTCAGGTTCCTGAGCCTTGTCCTCTGGGCAAGTTTCTGCCCCTTCCCCCAAACCCCCATCTGCCCCTCAGAACTCTGTTCACACTTCATTTGATAGATGCCCTGTGTACTGGCTGGTTTTGTGTGTCAACTTGACACAGGCTGCAGTTATCACAGAGAAGGGAGTTTCAGTTGGGAAAGTTCCTCCATGAGATCCAACTGTGGGACATTTTCTCAATTAGTGACCAAGGGGGTAGGACCCCTTGTGGGTGGTACCATCCCTGGGCTGGAAGTCTTGGGTTCTATAAGAGAGCAGGCTGAGCAAGCCAGGAGAAGCAATCCAACAAGGAACATCTCTCCACGGCCTCTGCATCAGCTCCTGCTTCCTGACCTGCTTGAGTTCCAGTCCTGACTTCCTTGGTGACAAACAGCAATGTGGAAGTAAGCCAAATAAACCCTTTCCTCCCCAACTTACTTCTTGGTCACGATGTTTGTGCAGGAATAGAAACCCTGACTAAGACAGCCTGACTATCTACTACATGCCAGGCTTGATGGCTGTTCCCATTGTTATAGACTTTGCCTGCTTCTGCCCTTAGACTACCGGCTCTCTGGGGAGGAGCACCATGTTGGTGAGTCTCTGTGACTAGGCTAGTGGCTAGCATGTTTCAATTTCTGGTGTTTGTTGAATGAATGACTGTCTGTGTGTATGTTTGTACATGTTGGACTTAAGGAGTTGACATCCAAGAAGAAGGATGATAATAATGTAGAACTTATAGTTGAAAAGAGGGTCCTAGAAGGTTCTAGAGTCAACTAGAGTTCTCCCAGCAAAACCAGCCCGTTGTTCCCATCAATTCAATGAGCCTTTCTGAAGACTCATTCCTTGTGTTAGCTTAGCAGGTATGGCTGTCTCTGCTCATCACCAGAGATTCCTCCTGAATCCTGCCCTTCTCCAAGTCCCATGTGTCAGACAGATGTCAATGTATCACCTCCGCCTTTGGGACTAATGAGCCTTTCTTTAAACAGTACTCTTTCTCTCTACAACTTGAGGAGTGGGGCTCTTGGGGAGAGAGGAGGATTCATGGATTAAAAGCTAGGCCTGGGAGAGTTCTGCCATGTTAGAGATAAGCATCAACACCACCACCCCCAAATGTGGTAGCCTCCAAGGGTGTGGCAAGAAAGAGGAGGAGGAGGAGGACACCAGTTCCTATGCCACCATCGACACCCTGTGATGGTGGCCCTAGCAGCACCATCTATGTCCTCCTTCCTGATCCCAGTTCTCATCTGTAGACTGAGAGCTGTTGAGGAATGGCCCCATGCTCCAGGTCTCACAGTGCCCCCAGGCAATGGGAGGGCAGAGTCACGCTTCCTACTTCACCATGCAGGATGCAGCCCTCAACGTTGCAAAACCGAGGTATGCGGGAGAGCCATACCCTTCCTTCCATGGCCGCAGCCAGGCTGAGGCCGTAGAGGTAGGCTGTTCTTCTTCCCTCCCACCTCATGGTAATAATCCCAGTTTACTCTCCCAACAGATCTGCACAATCTCTGGTCCAGACTCCTCCGAGCCACAGAGCCTGAGCCCTGTGTCTGGTCACTGTACGGGACAGTACAGTCCCACTCCCTCCCAGAGTTTCCTTCCTCCACCCACCATCCTGTGTCCTCCCCTCTCCCCTTCCATTCTGTCTACCCTCGATCCTTCTTCCCCCACCCCTTCCAAACACCTTCCTTCCTCCCTCTTTCCCATCCTGATGCCCCTCCCCTCTCCTCTGCTCCTTGCTCTTCCCAACCTTCCCTCTTCCCCCCCCCCCTCAATCTCCTGAGCTCCTGTCTTCCCACGGGGTCAGTCTTCCCAGTGCTCGGCTACAGCTGGGTAAATTTCTATAAACAATCCAATTTGTAATACATTCAACTGTATTACATCCTTATTAGGAGCTTATAGCATTTGAGAAGAGGAACTCCGGCGGCAGAGAGGCGGACAGCTCTGCCAGCCGAGTGCCCGGAAGTGGATGCTCCCGTTCTCAGTTTAACTGGAGCACCATGTATTTCATTATCTTCCCACATTTCCCAGGTCAAACGATCCCAAACATTTCTCTTCCCTTCCTCTCTGCCTGAGGGTCTCTCTTCTACCTTCCTGCAGTCTCAGGAGAACTGCTTCCTATCACATCAGGAAGGATGTAGAACATACAGCAAGGACTTCCCCGCTGATGGTACCTTAAAAGAAACTTTGGACAAAGGAGAAGCTGAGAGGAGATGAGGGTCTCCATCAGCAGAGAGCTGTGACTGTGGATGGGGACAAGAGGATGCCAAGCCCTTTAGTGCCAAATCTGAGACCCACAGAATGGCTGACCGAGGTCTCTAAGTCCAAGCCTCTGGATGGGAACTGGGAGAAACAGCTGTACACATCTGGAAGAGGCTTGCCAGGCTCCATCAACCCAGGCACCAGCCTGTGCTTTTGATGTTTGATCTTGCCCTGGGCGAAGGGAGATGTCAGAGACACCCCCTGCCACCAGTCAGGCCTTTCCAACTGACAGCCCTAGCCAACTTTCAAGGCATAAATGAAATGCCAGAAAACCCTGGAACACCAACACCCCCACCATTACCACTGTGGAGCCAAAGCCAATTTCCTGGGGAGTGGGGGTGGGGCAGGGTACTGGAGCCTCTCCCCTGCCTGCATCCCTCCCCACGCCTTTCTTGTCTTTCCCAGACCCTGGGAGAGGGGCGGAGTGCCAGACCACAGTCATGCCTCATTTTGATTCTTTTTTGCAGAGGTCAGGTAATTGATAGAGAGATTTTTTGTTGTTGTTGTTGTTGTTGTTGTTTTTTGGTTTTTAGTGGGGGAGGGGTAGAGAGTGATTCTCCAAGTGTGACCTGCTTGGGGATAATGAGGAGAATCCACTAATTGTCAAGGATGAGAATATAGAGGAGGGAAAGCTAAGTGCATTGAATACCTGTTATATACAAGCACACAGAGATGGATAAGACAGCCTGCAATGGGAGGCAAGAGTTGTATAGGAGAGTGAACTGGTGGGAAGGGCATCCATGCAGAAAACAGAAGCTATTCCACTGGGAGAAGGCATTTAGAGCTTCATGGAGGAGGTGACCCTTAAAGTGTGCTATGACGGATGAATAGGAGCAAGTCAGGCAGAAAAGGAAGGGACGAGCCTTCTAGATAAGGTTGGGGAGCACAGAACAAGGTCACAGAGTGTTTGTGGAGAGCTAATATAACCTCTGCAGCAGCAAGGACATGTATGTGGTGGAGGAGCAGGCAGCCGTGAGAAGGGCCCGTCAGCTAGCACTGCATCTGCCCGTACAGAATGTCACCAGTGGTCAGCCTCTTTGCAAAGCCACAGTCTCGCTCAGTCCTTGTCACAAACCAGGCAGAGATCTTTGCTGGGTTTGAGACAGAATCTCACATAACCCAGGCTAGCCTCCAACTCCTTTTCTAGCCAAGGATAGCTTTGAACCTCTGAAGGTTGGCAAAGGGGTTGACTGCCCCGAACATCTGCCAGGCTCAAGGAATAAAAGTGAGTGATGGTGGGGTGAGGTGAGGGTAGTAGAGCTGAGGGAGAGGCTCAAGATCCATTCCTGGGCAACACTCGATAAACAGCCATCGTAGGTTTACATGGATGAGGTGTGGAAAGTGGGCCAGTGTGTACTCTACAGTGGGAAAGAGCTGGCTTCCAGTCTCTACTTCAGTTTTCCAGAAATAACCACTTGAAAAAGGTATTTAGCTAAGCGCCCACTTGGCACAGTCCTTGGCTGCAATGTGGCATGGTGTTTACTACATGTTATCTCACAAGACCCTTAGTAAAGGTAGAAACAGCTTTGGGGACATAAAAATTGCTTGTTTATTAAAAATCTTTTCACAGCCAGGCTTTGGTGGTACATGCCTTTAATCGCCGCACTTTCGAGGCAGAGACAGATGGATCTCTGTGAGTTCAAGGCCAGCCTGGTCTATAGAGTTCCAAGACAGGTAGGGATACACAGAAAGATCCAGTCTTGAAAAATCAAAATAAAAGTTTTTTGTTTTTTTTTTTTTTTTGTTTTTTTTTTTACATCTGATTTATTGTGTGTGTGCATGTGCACATGGAGTTCAGAGGACATAACGTAGGAGTCAATTCTCTCCTTCTACCATATGGGCCTCTCCCAGGGGTCACAGTTGGGCTGTCAGGCTTGGTGGCAGGTACCTTCAGACTGTGAACTCTCTCCAGCCCTTGTTTGTTTATTTTGAGATAGATTCTCATGTACACCAGACTGGTCTTGAACTCACTACATAGCAGAGGGTGACCTTCAAATTTCTGATCCTCCTTCCTCCATCTCCTAATGCTGGAGTTGCAAGCATGTGCCACGAAACCTGGGGGTCAAACCCAGGGTTTTGTGACTGCTGGACGACACTCTGCCCATTGAGCTGCACGCCTGACCCTGAGTGCTTATAAACATTTACTGACTACTATGTGCCAGGGGCTTTGGAAGAATTTCTGCTGAAGCTCAAGTTTTCCAGAATCACGTTTCATGAGCCAGGCTGGGCAGCTCAGACTCTCTAGGGCATAGGGTGTAACTGAGTTAAGGCAAATGTGAGGAGCTCTGACAGGTGAGAAAAGCAAAGGAGAGATGGCTCTAGAATGGAGGAGTGACCCAATGGGAAGTGGGGGTGGAGCAAGGCCCATATTAAGGAGGACAGCTGCTGAGGTGGTCCAAGCCAGAGGGATTAAGGATGGTTGGGGTCTATTAGTTACCTCTTACTGTGAACAAACTGCACCCAGATTTAGAGGCCTAAAGAATTTCAACCATCCGTCCCCAGGCATTGTTTCTATGGGGTTAGGAACAGCTTAGCTAGGCTGAACTGGTGGGAGATCAAGAAGGAGATTTCAGGGAAACTGAGCCGGTGGCTCTGGCCTATAATCCCAGCTAATCAGGAAGTTGAGATTGCGCTGGAGATCTAAGGCCAGCCTTGGCTACAGAGTGAATTTGAAATTAATGGGAACTACTTAGTGAGATTCTGCCTCGAGATAAAACGTAGTAAGAGGGCTGAGTGTGCTGGCCCAGTGATCTGGGATGTGAAGCAGAAGCAGGTAGACCTGCTCTACACAGAGTTCAGGGTAGCCAAGGCTACGGAGTGAGACCCTGCCTCGAAAACAAGTAAGCAAGTAAGTAAAAAGTACTAACGGAGTGGGAGTAGGAGAGTAGCACAGTGGTAGAGCGCTCATCCGGTGTGCATGAGGGTCTGGATTCAGTCTCAGTACTGAGAAAAAGGCTGCAGAGAAATGTCACCCTGGGCTGTTGTCACCTGTGGGTGAGTGTCCTGGATCCTGGCTGTGACTAGATCAGAGGTTCTCAACCTTCTTAACTCTGTGACCCTTTAATACAGTTCCCCGCCGGGCGGTGGTGGCACACGCCTTTAATCCCAGCACTTGGGAGGCAGAGGCAGGTGGATTTCTGAGTTCGAGGCCAGCCTGGTCTACAGAGTGAGTTCCAGGACAGCCAGGGCTACACAGAGAAACCTTGTCTTGAAAAAGACCAAAAAAAAAAAAAAAAAAAAAAAAAAATAAAAATCTTCATCTTGTTGTGGTCCCCCCCCCCCCAACCATACACTTATTTTGTTGCTATTTCATAACTGTGATTTTGCCACTGTTGTGAATCATCATATAGATACCTGATACGCAGAATGGTCTTAGGCAACCCCTGTAACAAGGTCACTCGACTCCTCCTAAAGGGTCATGACCCACAAATTGATTCTCTTGGTCCAGAGGCCACTTGAGCATCCTTGCAACATGCCAGCTGGGTTCCCCCAGAAGATGTGGCCTAGGACTGAGCAACAAACAGGAAGCCATATCATCCAGATCAGACCTCAGATGTCACATAGCATTTCTGTAATATATCATTATTAGTTACACACATTAGTATTCTATAATGGGGACATGGGGTCTGGAAACCAAGGCTGATCACAGACTGTTGGTGGCTGTTTGCCATGGAAGATCTGGTCACCTCCGTCTTACAGATAGAACAACTGAGGTGCCCTAGTTAGTCCAAGTAACTCAAAGCTCATTCTAAAACTCTGATCTCTCTCAAACCAAATTCTGCAAATCCCCACTACCCCCAACTCCTGGGAGGGGGAAAAACAACACTGCTAGAAACCCCAGGCCTATGTGACCCCAGTGGGGAGGAGGGTGACGATGTCGATCAGGCCTCCCAGGTCTGTGAAATAAATATAATCACATGTTTGCCTTGCATTGTGGTGGGTTCTGGGGTGGGGGAGGGGAGGGGCATCCAAAGCAAGTCCCGCCCTCACAGGCTTGTGTTTCTCATTTAAAACCACAATCAGATGGCTGAGAAAATACGCCTGATCCTAGGACAGTTTTTGGAAATTCAACCTGCCGGGTTTCAAACCCCTTCTCTGGTGTCCCTGGGAACAGGCTCACAGTGCCCACCACCAACCTTAGCCCACTCCCAGGGTGGTCCCAGCCCCTGGATCACCCTCTCTGCGCCCTAGGAGCTGGGGGGCCACGGCCAGGGCTCCAGGGGCTGGTGGTGAACGTTGCTAA
>JADRCD010206038.1:0-14582 GCA_019843815.1 Montemys delectorum | reverse complement strand
CATTCCCCTACACTGGGGCAGAGAACCTTCACAGGACCAAGGGCCTCTCCTCCAATTGATGACCAACTAGGCTATATTCTGCTACATATGTAGTTGGAGCCATGAGAACCACCATGTGTACACTTTGGTTGGTGGTTTAGTCCAGGGAGCTGTTGTTGTTTCTCCTATGGGGCTACAAACCCCTTCATTTTCTTGGGTCCTTTCTTTAGCTTCTTCATTGGGGACCCTGTGCTCAGTCCAATTGATGGCTGTGAGCATCTACTTCTTTATTTGTCAGATACTAGGAGAGCCTCTCAGGAGACAGCTATATCAGGTTCCTGTCAGCCAGCACTTGTTGGAATCCACAATAGTGTCTGGGTTTGGTGATTGTATATGGGATGGATCCCCAGCTAAGGTAATCTCTGGCTGGCCTTTCCTTCAGTCTCTGCTCAACACTTTGTATCTGTAACTCCTTCCATGGGTATTTTGTTCTCCTTTCTAAGAAGAAGAGAAGTATCTACACTTTCATCTTTCTTCTTCTTTGAGTTTCATGTGGTTTGTGGATTGTATCTTTTGTATTCCAATATATATAAAGAACTCAAGATGTTAGACTCAGAGAACCAAATAACCTTGTTAAAATGGAGTGCAGAGCTAAACAAAAAATTCTCAACTGAGGAATACCAAATGGCTGAGAAGCACCTAAAGAAATGTTCAACATTTTTAGTCATAAGGGAAATGCATATCAAAACAACCCTGAGATTCAACCTCACACCTGTCATAATGGCTAAGATCAAAAACTCAGGTGACAGCAGATGCTAGTGAGGTTCTGGAGAAAGAGGAATACTCCTTCATTGCCGGTGGGATTGCAAGCTGATAAAACCACTCTGGAAATCAGTTTGGTAGTTCCTCAGAAAATTGGACATAGTACTACCTGAGGATCCAGCAATACGACTCCTGGGTGTATGCTCCAGAAGATGCTCCAGCATGTAGTAAGGACACATGCTCCACTATGTTCATAGCAGCCTTATTTATAATAGCCAGAAGCTAGAAAGAACTCAGATGTCCTTCAACAGAGGAATGGATACAGAAAATGTACATTTATACCATGGAGTACTACTCAGCTATTAAAAGTGATGAATTTATGAAATTCTTAGGCAAATTAATGGATCTGGAGGATATCATCCTGAGTGAGGTAACCCAACCACAAAAGGTATGCACTCACTGATAAGTGGATATTAGACCAGGAAGCATTCTTAAACTCCAAAAGACCAATCATGTGCTGACCTAATACAATTGCACTAGGGTCTTTATTCGCAAGCTTGAGCTTGGGCTTAATTTACCACTGACACCCACAGGATGGTTTTGGTGGTGAAACCTAGACCTCTAATCTAGACAAGGTTTAAAGAAAATGGCAAGCAAAGGGTGAATGTTTCTAGCCTGACAAGCATCTATTTGGGAGGTTACTCTGGCCTTTAACATAATTGGCTGGTGCTGGAGCCAAACCATAAATTTAACTTGGACTTTCCTATAGATTGGTGGTTGTGAAGAAGTGAAGTGCCAGGTGCGGGACTTGAAACCTGGACGTGCAGATTTGTTGGGGAATAACTTGAAGACTGGTGTTAGACCAAAGTTTTGTTTGGGGGAGGGGGATAACCTGGAGATGCAGGTCTTGTTGGGGGTAGCCTGGAAACTGGTCTTAGGTACAGTACTGTTAGTTAACTTGAGTTCAATCTTAGGCCATGTTCTCTAAGATGGAGTATGAACCAAAGAATTTGGTATCTCAAAATAATTTTCAAAGGAAACTATGCCCACAAGATTATATTTTTAAGAGATTAATAAAATACTTGAAGTACAAAATTCAACTGAGAGAATTTAAATACACAATAGGGAAAATAAAACTAAAATGAAAATCCCTAGGATACTACCAGCTAAAGGATCATTAAGTATCTTATTATTAAGATTAGTAGGCAATTTACAAAGTCCTCAATAAAACTTGAAATACTCTACTGACATTGGGGATTTGATTTAGTGTGAAACTACCGCTCTGTTTCTATTGCTCCACCTACTTTACATAAAAATTAAATATTTTAAAGATGAAATTATTCTAAACTGACAGATCTTTGGTTTTTTATTTTAAATTGTACAAATGTTTTTTTTTTTTAAAAAAAAAGCATAAATGCTGCATGTTAAACTGACTCTCTTTGTGAAAAATAAATAATGTTTTGTTTTTGATGTCATTATTCATTAAAGCAGATGTATTGTAAGACTCTGGTGATCCTGGGCTTACAGAGACGCCCTGAGTGAACCATGCAGAACTGGGAATCAATGCAAAAAGTAAGAGGAATTTATTGTTACAGTGCACTGGGGTCATCCAAGACCTGAAGGAGAAGCTGGGACCCCAAGAACAGTGTGACTTTTTAAACTGATTTGTCTTTAGGGAATGAGGTGGAAAGGACTTCCCTTGTCTGAAGGTGGGCAATGGTCTGTCCTGCAGAATGTGTTCCCATTAGCAGTTGGTTGCCCCCCTGAGGTCTGAGAAATATTAATTAGCCTATCCCTTTGAGAGGGGCAAATGATCCCTGACCTTCCCAAAGTTCCTGAGCTGACCTTTTCACTCCTCCCTTTTCTTTGTGTATGCTTCAATCTTGAAGCTATTGTGGATAGTTATGCAGCTCATATCCCTGGTCCTCTGTGCTTAGCTCTTGACTTCTTTGTCTCAGGACTATCAACTGCACTGCACCTGTGAGATCTTTAAAAAAAGCAACTAAGTGATTTAGAATGTAAGGGCCAAAGCCCAGAAGTAGGAACAAAATGATCAAGGGTCTTAACAATGCAGAAATCAAGGTAGTAAATGAGGGGGAACTGTTAATCTAAGACTCAAACCAGCCCTGACTCTGTTTTCTCTCTCTCTTCTGCTTGCCAAGGCCATTGAATTTTTAACTACCCCAGGAATGGTAGCCAGTATGTGCTTCTCAATGTTTCACATCCCCAAGTAGCATATAAGAAATAAATGGTTGTTCCCCTAACACTGATAGACCTGCTGCTGCTTTCTCCCATCTCAGGGGCACATATATATGGGGGTTTCTTGTAGGACACTTTTCAACTTTGGGTGTCCGCACCCTAAGCCCCATCCTCCAAGACCACTTCTGGGACATGGTTTAGATTTACAAGTCCCTCATCCCCCACATTCAGGCAATCCCTCCCCCTGTGTCTCTAGGTCAGTGACACCCCAGAAGTCAAGGCCCACTGCTAAATCACAGAGATCAAAGACAGGGTCCAGCCACCAGATAAAATGAGGGTAGTGGACCAAGACATATCACGAGTGTCTGAGAGCACCTGCCAAGTCACCCTAGTAATGTTGCAATGGCTGCTGAGTCTCAGTGCTAGAAGATACACCATAGCTGTCTCATGGTTTCTCTGGCCTTGCTTGGGTGTCTGGCTGCTATCGAGTTGGTACCAGGCACAGGCGCTGATCTGATCTGAACCTAGGCAGTTACTCTATCCATTTTAACAGAGGTCAGGATGGTCAACAACACCAGGAACAGCCCTATCCACTTTGCTTCTGAGTATTCAGCACAGTGTGTTTCTTAACATATATCCAATCTCAAATTTAGTATTTGTGTGGAATCTCTGGGGCACCTGCATTATACAGGGTACTAAGTTTAGGCCACAATTCCAAGTGGCTCATATGGAAAGCTTGCAATCAAGCCATAAGATCCCTGTTAGCTTGAAAAGTCACTCTGGGGGGGGGGGAGGTCAAGGGAGTGGGTGTCCCATGCAAGATCTCAAAAGGGGTCAGGTTAGGGGGGATTCAGGGCCAAGAGGAGGGGCACCAACCAGTCCGAGTCAGTCTCTAAGGTCAATTTAGTCAAGGTCTATTTTCTCTACCTGCCCTAAGCTCTGGGGATGGTATGCACAATGGGGCTTCCAGTTTGTTCCCAATATCTCTGCCAATCCCTGACTTAACCTTAAGCAACAAAAGCAGAATCATTGTCTGATCCAATTACCTTGGGCACTCCAAACCTCTGGAAAATTTTCTTCTAATACCTTCTTAGCTACCATGGTAGTTGTTTCCTGCTTGGTGCAAAATGTCTCAACCCATCCAGAGAAAACATCTACAAACACTAGATGGTATTTGTAATCATATTTTCCTGGCTTATCTTCTGTAAAATCGACTTCCCAATAAATTCCACGCTGTTCTACTCTAGGTTTTTTCCCTGTTTAATCTTGGTTGCTTAAGCATTTACTTGCTGGCATACCTTGCACTATTCTACTATCTTTCTGGCCCAGAACCTGAGGATATTTTATATATCCTTTATATATATATATATATATATATATATATATATATATATTCCCTTAACTGCTTGGACAAACATTTTATCCCCTAAATGAGTCCATCTGCGCATTTGGCCTAATAAGTCTTTTAGTCTTTTGCTTGCTTTCTGGTGAGTATAGTCCTCTCTTCTTGTGTTCACCATTGTCCTTCCTTCTCTTGGTAATAGTTTGTAGTGTGGCTAGCAATTCAAGTCCTTTATTCTTTCATATATTTTAAGTGAAGCCATCCCTTAGTCCAGTCCCATTTTTCACAGGTGTTTCTTGAAGGCCCATAGCCCGGATAGGCTCCTGCTGAGCCACTTGATCTGTCTGTCTGGCTATTGTCCCGGGCCACTAGGTCTCTTCTCTCTGTTGTCCTGGGCAGTAAATAATACTTATAGTTGCTAGCTTCATTAGGGTATCCAAGAGGCGCAAGATTTCTTGTTTGCTTCTTTGGATGTAAGCAGTCCTCTCTCTTGGCACATAGTCTTGTAGACATGGTCTGTGGCAAAGGCATATCTGATATCAGTGTGGATATTAATTTTCTTGCTGGCTCCAAGTTCCAAGGCCTTGATGAGGGCAATTAGCTCCACTTTCTGCATCAATGTTCCAGGTGGTAGAGGTGCTGGGGGTAGAGGTTCTGTCCAGATGACATTTGTGCCATCCACCACAGCAGCACCTGCTAGTCTCTGACCTTCATGAAGAAAATTGCCCCGCCTGTAAACCAGGTAGCCTCGGCTTTCAGCAGGGGTCACTGAGAAGTCTCTCCTTTTGGGCCAGCAGGAAGTGTATCTGGGCCCCCATTTTGGAGAGTATATCTTGCCCCAACAGAAATTAGTGACAGTCTGGGGTGACCCTAAATGAATGGGTTACCCAGCCCATCCTTAGGTCCATTGTTCTTCAGGTAGTCCATGAATACATTTTGGTGCCAGTGGCTTCTTGGACCCAAGATTTTTTTCTTGGAAACGGCACCATTGTCTTGAAGGACTGAGTTTTGAGCCCCTGTGTCCATCAAGAATTGAGTGGGTTTCCCCTTCACTCTCAGAATTTTACCCTGGGTTCAGGAAGGGTTTCCGAACCCCATTTCCCTAGTCTTCACCCAGGACTAAGACCTTTGCCTTTTGGGGGTACTTTTCTCAAGGCTGGGGACTTCCTGCTCCTGGCTTCCATTTGTTAAGGCACTCTTGAGCCCACTGGCCCCTCTCCTTGCAGTATGCGCACTGATCCTTTTCAAGGGATTTTCTCTCTCTCTTCAGTTGGAGTCTCTTTTCTCTGCTTTCTCTAACTACTATAGACCAGACTCTCTGTACATTCGTTTCCTGTCACTTCTCTTTATTTCTCTTTCTCTTTCTCTTTCTCTTTCTCTTTCATTTTCTCTTTCTATTCCTCTTCCTCTTTCTCTTTTGCTTTCCCTTTCCCTCTTTCTGTCTCTGTCTCCTCTTTCTTTCTCTTTCTCTTTCTCTTTTTCTGTCTCCCTGTAATGGTAGACTTTCTCAGCAACTTGTACTGAATACTTCAACGGCTTATCCTGTCTTTCTAGCTCTGACACTTTTTCCTGATATCTATACTAGCCTGGTCTAAAAAAGCCATTGTCACAGTAGTTTTATGTTCCTTACTGCCGGAGTCACAGGTTGTGTATTGGTGGAATGTCTCCATGAGCTGCTCTAGAAAGGTTGTGGGGCTCATCTGCTCTCTGCTTAACCTCATGTACCTTGGTCAAATTTGTGGGTTGTCATGTGGGCCCCTGGAGACCTCCCAGTGGAGTCTGGTGGTGGACCTTTAGGTGCACCTTAGCTTCTGCAATATTGAAGTGCCAGTCATGTCTAGTCAGGAAAAGCTTGCTGTCCTCGACAGCCTGGTCAGTCGATGGTGCCCCTATGTCTCTGGCTTCTGGCTTCCTGCATTATAAATAAAACAGTCTCAAAGACATTAATTGGCCCTTTGGAAAAAAAGGGAGTTGGAAGTTGGGCCTTCCAGTTGTCCAAGTCAGTTTAAGAGAAGGGCCAATACTGCATAGCTTGATTGCCCTTTTTCAGAGGCCCATGTGCCTTCAATGGGAGAGCCACTGTGGTATCAGGAGAACCACTATGGCTCTCAAGTCTCCTGCTGCTCCTCCCTCCAGTTCAGGGGTGCAATGACCCAGATCTCATAGGGGCTGAGAATCCTGGAACTGCTACTGGTGCTGGTGCTGGTGGGGCCATGGGGGCAAGGGTAGGAAGATTTGGAGGAGGAGGGTCTTGGAGTAACAGGTCTACAGTTGAAGTGTCTTCGAGAATCAAAATTTTCTCAGGTTCAGATTCCTCCTCCCTTGCTTCTTTCTTCCACCGAGTCAGAACCTACGAGGTGGGTCTTGGGAAAGAAAGGCTTTTATCTATGAGGGAGGAGGGGAGTTCTCCCTTAGATTCTTTCAGGTAAGTATATAGGGCCCTTGGTCCAGGTGCCTTAAGGATCCTGGCCTAAAGACTCTCTCCTCTACTGCTTTGAACACCTGGAAGTCAAAAGTCCCTATGAATGGGAGTGGGTCATGCAGAGAAACAGAGAGTAAATAACTTGTCTTTCAGTCTGTCCGATGTCCAAAAATTGTTGTCAACCTAAGTCCAAGAACACAGAATGAGATACCAAGAAACACAGAGGAAACAATCAACAAAAAGACTGCTCTGCTCTGCCACAGCTGGGCATCTAGGTCCAGGAACACAGAGAAAGACAGACAATACACAGTTTCCTCCCTGGATCCAGCCATAAGGAAAGAAACCAGGTGCCATGTAAATTCCTCTGCCCATACAGCAGCTCCAGCCATGCCAAAACAAACCAGATGACTCTGCCCATATGGCAGGAGCCAGATAAAACAGGTTAAAGCAAGACTTGGCTCCCACCAATACTGTCTTGCTGTTTCCAGAAAGAGCAGAGTCTTTCTGGCTCCCTCTGACGGGCCCATAGTGTCCTTCAGACACCCTCCCCCACTGTTGTCTTGACTTTAACACATGTCTGCCCACTGCACTTGACTACACCAGACACTCCAGGCTCTAGGAGCCTCCCAAAAGTTCAAACAGACTTACACACTCTGACTTTGATGAACAGCAAGAGAAACAGGATTCCTAGCCAACCTGGAACCCCCTAAGTGAACCATACAGAGCCAGAAATAGATGCAAAAAGCAAGAGAAATTTATTTTTCCAGTGCCTTGGGGTCATCCCAGACCGGAAGGAGAGATGGCAACTCCAGTAGCTTGTTCAGTGAGCTTTTTAATACAGTTTTCAGGGCAGCAGCCATTAAGCACAATGTGATTGGCAGAACAGTGTGACTTTTTAAACTGATTGGTCTTTAGGGAATGAGGTTGCAAGAACTTCCCTTATCTAAAGGTGGGCAACTGGTCTGTCCTGCTAAATGTCTCCTCTCTGGCAGGTCGGTTCCCCCTCCATGGTCTGTGGAATGTTAATTAGCCTCTCACTACCAGAGGGGCAAGTGTTCCATGACCTTCCCAAAGTTCCTGAGCTGACCTTTTCAGTATCACTTGAAAAGGAAATAAATTACCTTATGACTATGTCACTTGCCAATTAAGTTATTTTATATTATACAAAAAAAAAAAACTCTAAAAAAACAAGTCTCCTAAGTGAATACACAATTTTATTCCTTTAAGAATTTAGTAAATATCATATCCTTGTTTATGTCTTATACTGTAAACTATATAAGACATATTTTTCAACTTTCTTGAAAAAATATTCCAGATGTTTAAACAATGTTTAAAGTAGTTTGAAAACATGCAATGCTATGAAACCACAAAAATGATGTAATCATTTCAACCTACTATAAAAATTATGGTGTTGCATGATAGTATATTTTAATAATTCCTGCATTTCAAATGTCTAGTGTTCACAAATATATAATTTAAACAAAACTATTTAAAATATAAGAGCATAAAACAGTATCATAAATTCTAAATTTAAGCAATACCAATTACTGTAATTGGTACAGTTAAAAATTGAAAAGAAATATGTTTTGGATTTACATCAGCATTATTTTAGAAAATTTAATAAAAATTAAATTACTAATTAGTAATGAAAATTCAATGACACCATTTTGAACAATGTCTAGTGTATATCAATAGAAATATGATATTTAATGAATTGAAGTTCTAAAGTATGTGCACCTGCCCTTTAAAATATAAAATGGGACAGGAAATATGTTAGTGTATAGCCAAAAATTATATAACAAATTAAATTCTTTTAATTTAAGAAACATAATAAAGTATATACATTATAGTTTATTTTTCTATGTGAAATATCAATCTATCTATCTATCTACCTATCTATCTATCTACCTATTTATCTATCTCTCCAATATAATTTAAATTTGCCTTTCCATTAGAAAATACTTAAATGTAATTTGCAAATTCATAGTGCAGAAAGAAAGTGATAACTAAGGTATTCCAAATACCTACATTTTCTGAATTATTTGTGTAGTAGTGTCTTTTTCTTAAATTCTTTATCTAATTTACCTCTAACAAAAAGATTAAGTTGTTGCAGCAAAATACTTCAAATACACCATATAAAACAAGATCTGATCCTCTATTTTGCCTCTTCTGTATATGCTTTCAAGTTGACAAAATAAATCTAGTAGTAATCTATTTTAATGATACAAAGGTGTCAATCACTAAGGTGTGCACCTTCTACTGAGAGTTCAAGAGAATGTATGGAACTGAGAGAGAGAGAAACAGTTCCCTTGCTGAAGATGATTAATGTAGCCCAGAGTAAAGGATGCTAATTTTGAGAAAGATTATTATAATATCAACAGTGAAATATATTCACGTTCTGACCATGCTTTATAGTACTGAAAATAGTATAATTTAGAGAAACAAATTTTAAGATTATTAATAATACTGAAGATGTTTTTATTCTGAAAGTATAAAGATTGTTTTATATTTGATTTTTAGCATTTTATCATTGAATGATGAATTTAACCATAGTTCATTAAAATCTGAGCTACACATTTTAAATTAAGGATATACTTTTAAAATTTTAGGTTGAATTACCTGTGACTGCATGGTGAAAGTGAATTTATCTATGTTTAGTCTCAAAAGTGGCATGTCATATTTATCCAGGAATTTGTCCATTGTTTCTAAATATTTTCAGTTTTTTAAAAAACATTTCTAAGCTGGGCAATGGTGACGCACGCCTTTAATCCCAGCCTTTGGGAGGCAGAGACAGGTGGATTTCTGAATTCGAGGCCACCCCTGTCTACAGAGTGAGTTCCAGGACAGCCAGGGCTACACAGAGAAACCCTGTCTCGAAAAACAAAAACAGAAAAACAAAACAAAACATTTTTTTAATGAATTCTTCAATGATCATCTGGATTTAATTGGATTCTACTATTACCTACTCACTTCAATTTTATTATTTTTGTTTATTTTTTTATCTCTCTTCCTTAGGTTAGATAGAGTATTGTTAGTTGTATTTATATTTTCCAGAAGCAACATTTGTTTAGTTGATTTTTAATTGATATATTTTAGCCTTCTTCTCATTAATTATGCTCCTATCTTTTTTACTTTTTGCCATTTACTGAATAATTGAAATCATTCATATTTCTCTTAGATTTTGAGTTTGGTTTTTAGATTTTATTGGCATGTTCAGTGTCTTAATCAGGGTTTCTATTCCTGCACAAACATCACGACCAAGAAACAAGTTGGGGAGGAAGGGTTTATTCAGCTTACTTCCACATAGCTGTTGATCACCAGAGGAAGTCAGGACTAGAACTCAAGCAGGTCAGGAAGCAGGAGCTAATGCAGAGGCCATGGAGGGATGTTCCTTACTGGCTTGCTTCCCCTAGCTTGCTCAGCCTGCTCTCTTATAGAACCCAAGACTTCCAGCCCACCCACAAGGGGCCCTACCCCTTTGATCACTAATTGAGAAAATGCCCCACAGCTCGATCTCATGGAGACACTTCCCCAACTGAAACTCCCTTCTCTGTGATAACTTCAGCTTGTGTCAAGTTGACACACAAAACCAGCCAGTATGTTCAGTTAAAAAATTTAATTAGTTGGCTCAACCATAGTAATTTTATCTTAATTACCACCTCAAAATTCTGGTAAATTGAACTTCCATTTTAAATTTTTAATCAGTATTTCCACATTTCTTCCATTGTTTTAATGGCAGTGGTCATTCAGATGTATATTGTTTATTCTCTAAGTTTTTTGGGAGTCTCTGTAGTTTTATTTCTATTGATCTCTTGTAATTTTCCCAATGTGATCTTACAAAATAATTTCACTCCTTTCTATTCGTTGACACTATTTTTATGTGACCTAGAATGTGGTTAAATATATACACGTCACAAAGGGCTGCAAAATAGTGTGTGTCATTTTTGTTAGAAGGAACATGAACTAGACAGTCTGTGAGTCTATTTCTTTTTTAATGATTATTGTATTTATTTACATTTCAAATGTCATCCTGCTTCCCAGTTTCTCCTCCACAAACCCCCTATCCCTTCATCCTCCTCTCTGCTTTTGTGAGGCTGCTCCCACATCCACCTACCCACCCACTCTCGCCTCAGCACTCTAGCCTTCCCCTACATTGGGGCACTGGTCCTCCAAAGGACTCCGGCCCTACCCTCCCTTTGATGACAGATAAGGTAATACTCTGTTACACATGAAGGTGGAGCCATGGCTGGAGCCATTTGGTTCGTGGTTTAGTCACAGGGAACTCTGGAGGATCTGGTTGGTTGATATTGTTGTTCTTCCTACAGAGTTGCAAAATCCATCAGCTTCTTCAGTCCTTCCCCTAACTTCTCCATTGGGGTCCTCATGCTCAGTCTGATGGTTGGCTGCAAGTATCTGCACCTGTCTAGCTCTGGCACAGCCCCCCAAGAGACTGCTATTCCAGGCTCCTGTCAATTAAGTCCTTCTTGGCATCAGCAATAGATCTGGGTTCGGTGTCTGCAGATGGGATGGATTCCCACATGGGACAGTCTCTGGATGGCATTTCCTTCAGTCTCTGCTCCACTCATTTTCCCTGCATTTCTTCTTCACAGGAGCAATTCTGGATTAATTAATATTTTTGAAATGGGTGAGTGATCCCATTCCTCCACCAGGAACCGTGCCTATCCAGTGGATATGGTCTTTACAGGTTCTCTCTCCTTTTTGTTGGGTATTTTGGCTAATGGCATCCCTGTTGAGTCCTGGAAACCTCTTGGCTCCCTGGTATCTTGGACTTTCTAGTGGCTACCACCAGTTCCCCATTCCTCATTGCTACACAACTCTATCCTGACCCTTTGTACTTCTTTCCAGTCTCCTCCCACACCTGATCCTGACCCCCTTTTTCCTTCCCCCTTCTCTTTCCTTCCCAGATCCCTCCCTCCCTCTACCTCCTTCTGAGTAGGACTGAAGCATCCACACATTGGTCTTCCTTCTTCTTGGGTTTCATATGGTCTGTGAGATGTATCATAGGTATTCTGAGCTTTATTCTGTCTAATATCCACTTATCAGTGAGTGTATACCACGTGTGTTCTTTTGTGACTGGGTTACCTCACTCCGGATGATATTCTCCAGATCCATTCAGTCCCTTTCACCTATATTGTATTTTAACTCTGTAGTTTTTGCTGATATTTTTTTGTAGTCATCTATCTAAATATTATTGTTGGAAATTGAAATCATCTAGTAGTATTGTATAGAGAACAATATGATGTTCTCATGTCCATTTGAGTTAGCTTTATAGAATTTGAAACCAAGTCATTAAAGATATGCATGCTAATTGTTTTTGATGAATTGTTTTACTATTATGAAGTTGTCTTCTTTAGATATACTGACCATTTTGAATTTGACATTTGCTTAATCTGAAATTAGAATAGATGAATCATTTGAGATTCCCATCATTTGGTAGATAGGACTTCATCATATTTGATTTGTATTTGGTCCATGTGTTTGCTTAACACTGACTTCTTGAGCAAACAGGTGGTTGAGTGTAATTTTTTAATCTATCCATTCATTACATATATGTCTCTTTGTAAAAAGTCCTCTGAGACAGAAGCAGATACTTACATTCAACCATTGAACTGAAATCTGGGACCCCTATCATTGAATTAGTGGAAGGATTGAAGAAGTTGAAGGGGAGGTCAACCCCATGGGAATACCAGGAATCTCAACTAACCCACTTGCAAGAAAGCTTCCAGAGACTGAGCCACCAACCAGAAGCACAGCTAGTCCAAGCCCTCGGCACATGTATATCAGAGGTCAGTTTGGTCTGGCCTCAGTGGGAGAAGGTGTACTTAATGTTGAGAAAGGAGGGCCCCTAAAAGCAGGAGGTCTGGAGGAGGGGCACCCTCTCAGAGTCAAGGGGAAGGAGGACTGGTATAAGGAACTGTAGGAGAGGGGACCAAGAGGTGGGCAACAAGTGGAATGTAAATAAATAAAATAATTTAAATTTTTTTAAAAATGTCCCCTATTACTGTTAGTGTTTCTTATGCTTATTGTGTTGTGAGTTATGACATTTAGTCTCCATTGGATTTATAATATCTATAAAATGTTTTTGTCTGTCCATGAGAGATTTTACAGAGAATTTTATTAGCTTGATATTACTAGTAATACTTTTCAGTGTTGTTCACATGCCTTATTGAGTTATCATTTCAAAGTATTCATTTATTGCCAACTTCTTTTTCTTATTGTTTAAATTTCCATGCTTGTGACTATTTTTTTTTTCACCCAGTTTGTTGACATTTCCTTGTTTGCTGATTTTCTACTCTGAGGCCTGACTTGTTTTTTTTTTTTTATTAGAAGTTTTCTTTATCTACAATATCTCCTTTCCCAGGTTCCCCTACCAAAAAAAAGAAAGAAAAGAAAAATAAAAAAAGAAAAAAAAGAAACTAAAACAATCTCCTGTTCCCTCTCCCTCCCCTTGCTCACCATCCCACCCTCTCCTGCTTACTGGCTCTGGCATTCCCCTACACTGGGGCATAGAACCTTCACAGTGCCAAGGTCCTCTCCTTCCATTGATAAGAAACTTGATTTTAACTCATCTCTATAGATCATATTGTGGACCTGCAGAATTTTGATAATGGATGGTAGGTATGTGTCAGGATAGTTTGATCTACTCACTGCATTTAGAGTAAGATTGAAAGACCATACAATTATTTGCAGTTGATATTCTTTTCCTCGACTTGCAGATTTAACTTTCCCCTTGCACTTGATTCCCTGAGCCAGACTTCTAGCTCTCTTCAGTTATTGCTTTGTCAGCTTTTATAAATCCACTGTGATCTTTTTGAGTATTTTCTTACACTTTTCTATCTTTTCTCTGCATGTTTCAGGTGTCCTATTAACATGTATGAATTTGATCTAATTATTGTATCTCTTTAGTCTTTTACTTTTTATTCTGGATTTTCCTTTCAAATAATCATATTGGGACATTGTCTAGCCTAGCATGTTTATCCAGTCTGTGAATTATAAAAATCACATAACAGCCACATTTTCTCATACTGTATAATTGAAGTCATGCATTTTCTCCTCCAATTCCTTGTTTCTTTTGATTTTCTAAATTATTTTCTGCCATTTAAAATGCTGTTTGTAAAATTCTTCATAGATTTTTATCTGTATGCTCCAGGCTAAATATAAATTAAGTGATTTCAGGTTCCCAAGTACTCAGTAAGGAACAAGGATACTCAATAAGCAGAAAGTTCCAATTTTCTGTCATGTCATAGCCCATTATTGTTTAACATTGTAAATGAATGTCTGAATGACAAAATATAGAAAGCAGATTAAGTACAGTTAAGTTGGCATATGCAGTATGTAAAGTCATGGCAGTAGTCAACCAATGTCTGATCTTACTTAAGACCCATCCACAAGAAGAAACCCATGCACAACATTGCTTGGAGAACTAAGAAGCAGAAACTTAGCACAAAGATCTAGGGTAAAATAAAAACAATAATGGTCTAAAAAGAAAGGACCACAAGTATCAACTAACCCAGCTTCCATGGGAGCTCCCATAGACTAAGCCACCATCCAAAGAGCATACATGGACTGTGCCCCTGGAACAGATGTAGCAGTGGACTGCCTTGTCAGGTCTTGGTAGAGGAGGATGTGCCTAATCCTGTAGAGACTTGATGCCTCAAGGAAGAGGGAAGCCTGGAGAAGAAGGGGTAAGGTGAAGTAGAGTGAATGGTGGGAGGACAGAAGCAAAGGGGAAGGAGGGATAGACAAAGTCTAGGATGGGGACTTGGAGGAGAGACAACATTTGGAATGTAAATAAAATAAATAATAATAGTAATAATAGTAGTAATGATAATAATAATAATAATAATAATAATAATA
>JADRCD010206036.1:0-12262 GCA_019843815.1 Montemys delectorum | reverse complement strand
GGATTAGTGGCCCCCATCACAGTTCAGATTAACATCCTTAGGACAATTTCTCTGAAACGTTGGTCATTGAACACATCTTAGAGAGGAGGGTTATGGGTTTAGAGCAAAGAAAGTTAGACTGATGGTTCTCAACAGGAAACTGTAATTATGCACAGGAAAACAGAAAGATGGAAGAGAAATGGCCATTCAAGGAATCACGGAATGATGCCACAACTAGTCCCAAGACCAAATATTGACCAGGTTAGAAGTATAGGTATTTTAGAGGAAAGGGCCAGCGGTGGGATACAGACATATTCATGGAAAATATTATTACCAGGTGCCTAAGGATCACTGTGGCAAACTTGAATTTGACCCTGAGCAACCATGAACATATTCTAAATTTAAAAATGTCTTGCTAAGATATTAGAAATGGTGTGTCATCATGGTATTTAGGCTCCATGAATGGAATTATAAAAGCACCAACAGATTTAGAAGCTGTTTTTGAAAATGTAAGCAAAAGAGAAGTCATCCCTGAGACTCCATCTGTCATCCCTTCCCTCTGAAGCAGCTTGGCCTTTGTCATTAAAAGAATAAAATGTTTGGAGTAGATCTGCAAATTGCCACAGTTAGACTTGAATAGTTTAACCTTCCTTAATATTCATTTTAAAAGTCAACCCTGCCTTCTGGGTCTAGCAACATAGCTCAGTCGGAAAGGAACTTGCCACCAAACTTGACAACCTGTGTTCAGTCTTTGGACCCCAAATGGTGAAAAGAAAGAATCAACTCCACAAGACCCACACACAAAAAAATGCATAGGTTTGGTGCCCCAGTGTAGGGGAATGCCAGGGCCAATAAGTGGGAGAGGGTGGGGTGGCAGATATGGGGAGGGGGGGAGGCAAAAGGAGTTTGTTCTTGTTGTTTTTGTTTGTTTGTTTGCTTTTTGGAGGGGAACCTGGGAAAGGGAAAATTTACATGTAACTAAAGAAAATATCTAATTAAAAAAAATAAAGTGCAAAACAAAAAATGCATACATGTATTTTTTTAACCAGCCCTACCTATTTCTTTTTTATTCAAGTCTAATCATTCCAAAGACATTACAGGACAAAGGGGTACACTCCTACATACACTATAATAGCTCATCTAAGTCAGGTTCAGAATTCTGTTCTGAATTAGTTTTTTCCAAGCTACATAGAGGATGGCTTCAATACCAATCTTTTATGGGATCAGAATGCACTTCCCAGGCCCCAGTGATAAGTTAACCTATAGCACTCAATCTTTCTTTAAATTCTTACTGTTTATGATCTCATTAGTGCTCCACTCTTTAGTAACATCCTGTCTTTGACCAAGACCAAAAAAGCTCTACTGAAATGTGAAAATCATCTGTCCAGCTGTAACTGATTCTTGTACCAGAATACAGAGGCTCATGTCTCAAACACAGACAAACTTCCCCCTGGCTGGGTCCTTTCTTTTCGTAAACACTACCTCCATGATTCTCCAATGGCAGCAAAACATTACCATGAAACCTCAAGATCCTCAGATCCTCCTTGTTTATACATCCCAGACAAAGTTTTGTTTTCTGTCTCTTGTCTGGAAAAGATTTGATGCCACCCTCCACCCTACTCATCCACACACACAAACACACTTGCGATAGTGGTGGCCTGTTTCAAACCATCTCATGAAGAAAATCATGCTTTTCTGATCCTAAAAATGCTAGTTACAGACCTGTCTTCCCTACAGAGCATAGAGGTGAAGGCTGCTTCTTCACTTGCTTCTTTTTAGAGGATTCCTTCATAAAAGACATCTTATTTAAACAAGCCTCTTTAACCTAGCCTAGTTTTTTATTACATCACTCATGCACAAAAGTAGGAACTTAGCTTGAAGTGTTTATTTTCATATCTACCCAGCCTATATAGCTGATAGCAGATAGGTAGATGGATGGATGATAGATAGATAATAGGTAAATAACTAATAGATATACAGATAGGCAAGTTGATAGATAGATAGATAGATAGATAGATAGATAGATAGATAGATAGATAGATAGATAGATAGATAAATGATAGGTAGATAGATAGATGATAGATGGTAGATAGATAGATAGATAGATAGATAGATAGATAGATAGATAGATAGATAGATAGATAATGGATAGATGATAAAAAATGGATAGATGATAGATAGGTAGATAGATTGATAGATAGATAGATAGATAGATAGATAGATAGATAGATATAATAGATATAGATGGTAGACAGACAAATAGCTGTTGGTAGATTGGTATGAAGGAATTAGATTGATTGATGATAGGCAGATAGACATATAGATGCTGGTAGATGATAGGTAAGTTACTACGTGGATAGATAGATAATAGGAAAAGTGGCTCACCCACTGTCATACATCAATGTCACCTACAAAGTCTTCATTCCTCTCTTTCAAAGACATCAACCACAGAGGAGAAACTTTTCCTTCCCATCCCATCTAAAGATCACAACTTACATTAGTTTTGTAATTATATCAACATTTGGTTTCCTTCCTAACAAAATTATTTTATTGTACAACAGTATAATTCCAACCCACTAAGTTGTAAATAAGTATCAGAGCAGAAGAATGTATGTCTTGTATGGCTTTGGAGTCACTTCAAGAACCAAAGATCATGTTTGACATGTAATAAAAAAATAGACCTCTGTTGAATTAGTACACATATATGAACTCTTTTGTTGAATTTTCATAAAAAAGTAAATCCTTTTAGTGATTGAAGAGGAAGAGCTGGCAGCTATGAGAAATGAATGTCTCATATGCATGGCTGGGATTATTATATGTTTTCCTGAATGCTCCCTGCTTTAAGCAGGTGAAACTTCGTATTAACATTGTCCATTGGCATCTGTTTGTGTTTATCTATTTAGTTCAAATAACTCCTCAAAATCAGAGGTTTTAAATACTATATTAAAAACAGAACTATCAAAGCTGGGAGATGGTGGGGCACTCCTTTAATTCCAGCACTTGGGAGGCAGAGGCAAGTGGATTTCTGAGTTCAAGGCCAGCCTGGTCTACAAAGTGAGTTCCAGGACAGCCAGAGATACTCAGAGAAACAATGTCTCAAAAAAAAAAAAAAAAAAACCAAAAAAACAAAACAAAAACAAAACAGAACTATCAAAATTTCGTGCAAGGGACCGTAGTTTAAATTCATTCTTATACTCCAAAGGGGTAAGGAACATTACAAGGAGCCCACTGCCTCTCATCTCTCACCTCAGATATCAACACTGAACAAGAAAGAAAAAGTAGCAGAAGCAGAAGCTCCAAGATCTTGCCCTTGGAGTAGACTCTGAATGATTCCTGCTTCTAGCTACTAAGGCACTGATCTTCCCTCTGTTCTCCATGGCTACCCACTGTCCCAAGCCAGCTGCTATGCTTTTGTGATTCACTACATCTGACATCTGGCAGAACAGACATATGTGCTGACATAAGAAATAACAAGGAGCCTGCATTGCCTCCAGGAAAGACCTTTGCCTTCTGATGTCAGAAAGAGGGGAAGAGATTAGAGGGAATATCTGGAGTGCCCTCCTGCTTGCTACATTTAGCATTGAACTGCTTCAGCCTTTCCACCACTAGACCAGCTCTCAGAACTTTACAAGCAAGTTATAAAAAGTGGACTCAAATTTGAAACATGAAGCAAATCCTTTTTTGCCAGATCTTTACCTCCTTCAAATGGAATGGAGCCCTAGACCTAACGGGAGGTAAAGTGAGCAAATGGAAGAGGGAGATCCAGTTAGCATTTTAAAGCTAATAAAAGAAGAAAAAGAAATCAAAGCCAGGCATTTGTACTTTCTCTGTTTGCAGACAAAGCATGACTTCATTTACAAGTTTGACGAGTCTCTGTCTGCTATGACTCAATCACATCCCTTGAGTCATGCCTCAGTTCCCTCTGTGCCTCAGTCTGAGCTCCCTCTGTGCCTCTGATAGATGTGAAATCTCAACTTCCAAATCAGCAGTCTTTTGTTCCAGGACCTATAAAAAATAACTAAAGAAAATATTATTGATTTTAAGATAACCGTTTAAAGCAAACAGCTGAGAAAGAGGAGTTCAATTTTTTTTCTCATCTAGAAATAGCCAGCAAACTCCTTCTCGAACAAGGTTGAATATGTTTGATTTCCATCTGGTCTGAATGTTTTGTCATTCAATACTCATAAAAGTTCTACTCTCCTCAAGGAAAGAATCACAAGACTCCATGCATTCTTCTACATCTCAAAATATACTTTCCTATAATTAGTCCTGGACAAATTCAAGATGTACATGAGCTCAGAGGTATTTGTAATACAGTCAAGGAGGGAGGTGGGGTTTGGGGACTTGGCTGAGAAACTAGAGAGAGTTCATTTGAATACCACATCTAAGCATCTCACTGGAGGGTGGGAAATTATCTGGGATGCATTTGAGATTACATGTGTACTGTTTTGTGTGTGTGTGTGTGTGTGTGTGTGTGTGTGTGTTTCTGCTTCTATGCATTTGTGTGAGTTCTTTCCTTTGCAAAACAACACACTTTAACGCTGAGCTCAGACTCTGATAAACACAGCAATGCAGCTTCTCTAATTGCATCAGCCACAGCAGCTGCTTAACAGGCTAGTCATCCTTCTGTTCTCAGGTTCTGTGATTCTTGACACCCTCCCTAGATGAGGCTGAGAAGAGGAAGCCCTGATAAGAAAGAATGTCCTCCATTTTACACCAAGCTCATGAAAGCTGTGCAGATGTGGTAAACTACAACCTTAGTAGTAACATACAAGAGGTCTTCAAGCCATTATAGTCGATTCTTCAAGATCTCCCTGTTGAGTATCTACCTGAGTGCAAACTCCAGAGCAGTACAATGGATGAAGACCCATAGAGCCCCCAGTTGGAAGAAATAGCTATCAAACCAGGTCTGCTAAGGGTGGCATGGTATTTCCCATCCCCATGTTTCAGTGTACTGCTCTGTAAATGTAGAACTTACAATCCTGGTGAAGGCCTGGTTCCATAATAAATACAAGAACTCAAGGAGTAGGGTTGGGCTTTATAATTTGCACATCTCTTTATATGCACAATGAATTGTCTTAGCAACAGTAATTTAAAAGTAGTGTGGGCTATTTCTTAGATTTCACAGGACAGTGTTATTTTATACAAATGGAAATTACACTTCCAGAGGATCTGGGACAACCCCAGTGAGCTTTTACACAGTTTTTAGGGTAGCAGCCATTAGGTACAATGTGTCTGGCAGAAGAGTGTTACTTCTTCTTTTTTTTAATTAGGTATTTTCTTTATTTACATGTAAATTTCTCCTTTCCCAGTTTCCCCTCCAAAAAACAAACAAACAAACAAAAACAACAAGAACAAACTCCTGTTGCCTCCCCCATCCTCATGCCTGCCACGCCACCCTCTCCCACTTATTGGCCCTGCATTCCCCTACACTGGGGCACAGAACCTTCACAGAGCCAAGGACCTCTCCTCCTATTGATGATCAACTTTGCAATCCTCTACTATACACATGCTGCCAAAACAATCAGGCCCACCATGTATAGTCCTTGGTTGGTGGTTGGGTCCCTGGGAGCTCTGAGGGTACTAGTTAGGTGTCCTTTCTAATTACCCATATAACTCAGCCTGTTGTAGCAAGTTTGGAGACTGAACATCATCAAGAACGTGATCAAGCAAGAGTCCCCCTCCAGACTGATCATGACATTGTGACACAATGAATGAGAGGGGTTTTAGAAAATGCTGACTTAATCTAGAGTCCCAGTTCTACCAAGAAGGCATTGGAGGAGGCAGAAGTTATGCCCAGGATCAGTCAAGATGTCTCAACACTGCTAAGGTTAGAGAAAGAGGATACACAGTTTCTGGTTCTAAGAAGATTGTCATTTCCACCTGTGTACCAATAGTAGTACTACCTTTAGGTTGTCAATTTCACTTTCTCATAGCAATGCATTATGCATCCCTAGCCCCCGAGGAATCTGCTGAAGGCTGTTACTAAGCACTCAGACATCCTGCCTAGAGTTGAAGCTAGACAACATGGTCAATTCTAAAGACAAATTATGCAGCTGATATTAAAAGTCTTCTGCTCCGGAGTTTGCGACGACTATTCAGCTGACAGATTATATGTCCTAAGAAATACACTATCACAGTTTATAGCTACTCCTATTAATATATATTTTTGTTAATATAGATGGATATGTTATATATAAAGTCTCTGCTATAAAACAAGTATAAATCCCTACTCCCTGGGCTTCTAAGTTCTAAGTTCATCTGAGGACTAAGTGAACCATGAATATCTATGGCATTGTTAGTGTTTTCTCTGTGTATATTTTGCTTTGAGTACTTTTCATTTCTTTAACAAGTCATTAATTCAATGTCAGTATTTCTCATAAAATTCAAATAGACTCTGTTTTCATAGACTATCCACAGTGCTGCCACCACAAGTTTTCCTTTTTTAAAAGTGAATATCCCTTAAAGTTTTGTGAGTAACATGCAATGTCCTATTCATCATGAGCCCTGCCTTGTCTCTGCTTTCTTACATCTTCACCAATCCCCAACCAATTAACTGAATACCATTGACTTAATCTAGGTAATTCATTTGTGGGAGGGCCAAGTGAAGTCTTGCTCGCTAGTGGAATTACATACTTTTAGATTTCTCTATAGCCACATGACTAGAATAGTAAGGCAACCATCACAGTAACATTGCTTCTCATCTCAACTGACACCCATCTCAGAAGACTTCGCTCAATATTCAAGACCTATCAGGGAGTGGGACTCTCTTCTCCCAAATGTACTATTAGGCTAAAGAGATAAGCAGCAGTATATCAAGGGATATTCAGAAAAAGAGCTATGTAGCTCAATTCTAACATGTAACACAGGAGAACAACTAATTAAAAGTTTACATGTATATTACTAAGGAATACTGACTAATAAAGTATAGTTGGCAGAGAAAACGCATAGGAAACTGTTATAAGTCCTCAGAAAACTGGTAGCAGTCTCCAAATACCACAGCTTTCTGCCTACTCAATATGTCCTTACCTTTTTGATCTTACTAAAAATGATTAATTTTAAATAATGACAAAAATTTTTACATTCTCATTTCCTGACTTTTATGAAATCACTATGTTGGCCTATACATAAAGGGCAAATGTTTTTAACTACATTGCAAATAAAATGGTAAATAACAAAGTAGGCAAAGTAGGACTGACAGAAATTTTGGCACAACAAAAAGCTTTCCATGAAACATGATCTAAAAAGCCGGCCTACACAGCTGCTGTTGTGGTTAGTAATTAGAATGTAGATTCTTCAGCATAAACTATGTCCAGGGTCAATGCCAGTGTCCAAATATACTCAACCAGAACTGCTTCACAGAGAAAAGAGGCAGATTTGCTTCTTAAGAGCCTCTGAGCTCAGATAACCTTTCCTGCTACCAATCTAAATGATGGGCAAGATCAAGAGGGATATATTCACACCAGGCTTAGAGAGACTATGTACCTATACTACATGAAAATGAAGGATCCTGGGTATTATGAGTCTCCTTCTTTGGATCACATCAGTTCCTTTGCTAGGTACTGTTGGAACTAGAACAGTATGTTCTCCCCTACCACATAAAAGTCCCAGTGCCATCTGCACAGCAACAAGAAATAGAGAAAACGGCATATCATATCCCTCTTTACTCAGTCAGTCTCCTACTATTGGCCTGGTGTTTACAAACATGTTAGGTATGGTGGCTAAGGACTCAGTGAGCAAGCTACACAGTCCTCTTACAGAGAAAATTAATCATGCAGAAAAAGGTGATTAAAAGTCACTAGTAGGAAATGGGTCAAATGTTATATGGGAGTTGGGGTGTGAAAAAGATAGTTCACAGAGTGATGAATAGAGGAAAGGTAACATTGGGGGAGATGGCAGCTAAACTATTTGGGAAGAAGAAATTATCATAAGGGGAGGGAAAAGTAAAAGAGCATTGGGAGCAAATAATCAAAATAAATTATAAAAATTTATGAAAATCTTACAATGAACCCATTATGCTGTACTGAAATGGTAATTTCTGGTTTCATTGGAGACGCTGTTGTTTCATGTGATATTTTTCTGAAAGCTGTCTTATGAGATGATAGTTTACTGAGGCAGACATGTGAGAGAATATTTTCCTGAGGCAGACACTTAAGAGGATGTATGATGTTTGGAAAGAGTATTAGTAAAACCCAACAAACAGTGAACAATGCTCTTGCATTGATTCACCTTGCAACATTTTGCTGGTCTTTGCTGATCTTTTCTTGTTGTGACTTCATAGACAGAAAAGCACCAAAAAAATTTCTCATGGTATTCTGGCTGCTTCTTGCTGATTCCATGGACTCATAGCAGTTTGGTTTAGTGGAGTCTCAAGATTTCTACTGGATTGAGCCACTGCTACTGATTATTAGTGTTTGATGTTTGCCCATTGAAGTAGACTGCCATTATTTATTCATGTTTGGAATTTCCCCAAAGAACTACTTCTAAACAGGTATATGCTTCCAGTTTCCTACTAACCTTTATTTTCTCCTACCTCTGGTAGGTGGGCTAGAAGGGATGTTGAAGCATTTATGAACCCTTATTAAAGTGGTTTTAAAAAAAATCTCAGCCTACACTGCACAATTAATATATGAATATATGTTTAAAGACAGAAGTGAACAAAATCAAAAGATTAAATACAAGCAATCCAGAGAGGAATGACCATATATCAGATGGAAAAATACTTGCATAAAAGCCTGGTGGTAGTGGTAGGAAGCATGGTGTGCTTGGAGAATTAAGAGTAGCTTTGTAGGAGTGGGAGGCAGAGATGAATGACTAAAGGACAGATAAGACATTTTCACTTGTCCTAGGTTCAACAAGAACCAAGGAAATCTTATAACATGGAGGTGACATGCATAACAAAGAAGGCATAAAGAGAACACCACCAAGACTGCCAGGTGGGAAACAAAGGGCAACATCCAGGCATGGTAGCATTGCTCCCACTTATAATACTAATGGATGTTAACAGGAGGAAAATTCAAACTTCAATACTGGCTAATAACCTGGGATCACCATCTTTGAGACTGAGAGGAAGAAAGTGTAATAAAAAACCTGTGGTAAGGGATGGGCTGGCACTATATAATGAGGGATAAGCTGTCAATCTATCTGGAATCCCAGCTCAACAGAATTACTGCTTCTACTGGAACTATGGGTCGTGATGTGAAGTATGAAATTGGCTGAAGACTGGAGGCAGGCTCCCTCCTGTTCAAGAGGGACTGATCATTAAATACTCTTTTTTTCTGAAGATGAAGACACTAGGTGAAAAAAATGCCTACGTGGGTGAAGCTGGCTCAGCCTCAAAGGTCAAGCTGAACCAAGCCAGATGTGCTCCTTAAGTAAACAACCCCACTACTTCCATGGAACAGCAATTGCAAACAGTTGACATAAATCACATCTCTGGATAGCAGCCTCAGAGTCCACAGCAAGAAAACATTTCAGAACTTCTGATGAAAGAGGAAATAATCAGACTAAAAACACTCCTTCCACTGAGAAATATCATACAAAACAAAAATCATCAAACGTACAACACAGCTAATACTTAAGAAAGATCACTATCTGAATAAAAAAAAAAAGTGGAATTAGAGTCACATGCAAATCAAAATAATAATCACCTGTCTAGTCAGCTACCATCACAGGTTGGTACTACTAGTTACAAATATAAGAAAGAAGAAATTGTTCACCAGAACTAGGGAAAATGGAAGAAACATATAATGAGTATACAAATAATATAATGAAAAGCATAGTCCCTAATTGTACCCCTCAAACTCTCCTAATTAATGTTCACAATTGCTTTAATAAGTTATTTTTATTAATATATTTGTGTATCTATTTACTATATATCTAATCTATCTCTCTATCATTACATACATCTATCTCCACATGTATACATACATATAACACACACATATATATACATACATATACATATATATGTATGTATATATACAATTCAATACATCTTCTTACTAGTTTTCTTACAGCAAGACTGCACAACAGTTAGTTCATTTTCATTTACTTAATCACAGGTTCTTATAGCTCACACCAGTGCATTTAGAAAAATAAAATATAGATAAATCTAAAATATTTAATTTGAAATTTATTTATTTATATACATCCCAAATGCTGACCTTCCCTCACAGAGTGCCTCCCCCAAACCCCCTCCGCTTGTCCTCTGAGAGGGTGGGCCCCTCTCTGGGTATCCCCCACTTTGACACATGAAGTTTCTGCAGGGTTAGGCAAATTCTTTCCAACTGTGGCTAGACAAGGCAACCTCATGTGCCTGGGGTGTCAGTCCTCTCTGTGTATGCTCTTTGGTTGATCGCTCAGTCTCTAAGAGCTGGCAGGGGTCCAGGTTAGTTGACTCTGTTGGTCTTCCTGTGGCGTTCCTATTCCTTTCAGGGTCTTCAATTCTTTTCACAACTCTTCCATAAAAATCCCTGACCTCTCTCCAATGTTTAGCTGTGGGTCTCCACTTTTGTTTCAGTCAGCTTCAGGGTACGGCCTCTCAGAAGAGAGTCATGCTAGGCTCCTGTCTATAGGCATAACAGAGTAGCATTAATAGTGTCCAGGTGGTTGCCTATGGGATGTGTATCAAGTTGGGCCGGTTATTGGCTGGTTGTTCATTCCTTCAGTCCTTGCTCCGTCTTTGTCCCTGCATTGCTTTTAAACAGGACAAAATTTGGGTCAAAAATTTTGTGGGTGTGTTTGTGTCCTTATCCCTCCACAAGGAGCCAGCCTGACTTCATTAGTGTACTGGCTGGTTTTGTGTGCCAACTTGACACAATCTGGAGTTATCACAGACAAAGGAGCTTCAGGTGAGGAAATGCCTCCACGAGATCCAGCTATAAGGCCTTTTCTCAGTTAGTGATCAAGTTGGAAGGGCCCATCGTGGGTGGTGCCATCTCTGGGCTGGTAGTCCTGGGTTCTATAAGAAAGCAAGCTGAGCAAGACAGGGGAAGCAAGCCAGTAAGTAAGATCCCTCTATGGCTTCTGCATCAGCTCCTGCTTCCTGACCTGAGTTCCAACCCTGACTTCCTTTGATGATGAACAGCAGTGTGAAAGTGTAAGCTTGAATAAACTCTTTCCTCCCCAACTTGCTTCTTGGTTATGATGTTAGTGCAGGAATAGAAGCTCTGAGTACGGCAAAGAGATGGCCCCTTCTGGTTTCTTGTCTCCACCACGGTTAGGCATCTTAGATAAGGTCATCCCATTGACCCCTAAGAGCCTTCCCTATCCCCTCTAGAGCTCCCTAGAGATTCCCCACACACCCAGACTGCAGGCAGGTACAGATTTCCATTCATTCTCCTTCCCCTCTGGCTCTTTCTTCTGTCTTCTCCCTACATCTGATTGTGACCCCACCTTTCCCTTACTATCCCCTCTTTCACTCAGCTTGCTTTCTTCTTCTGCCCCCTATGACTTTTTATTCTCCCTTATAAATGAGATTCAAGCATCCTTGCTTGTGTCTTTCTTCTTGTCTAACTTTCTTGGATCTGTGGAGTGTATCATGAGTGTTCTACCTTAAAAGTATTGGTACAGGGACGGTGTCCTGAACAGGGTACCAATGGTTCTGGCTCTAGGATCAACACTTGATAAATGGGACCTCATGAAACCAAAAAGCTTTAGTGATGTGAAGGACACTGTCAATAGGACAAAATAGCATCCTCTAGGTTGGGAAAAGAACTTCACTTACCCTACATGCATGAGAGGGCTTATATTCCAAATATATAAAGAACTCAAGAAGTTAGACTCTGACAAATCAAATAACTCAATTTAAAAATGGGGTACTGAGGTAAACAGAGAATTCTCAAATGGCAAGGAAGCACTTAAAGAAATATTCAGCATCCTCAGTCATCATGGAAATGCAAATCAAAATGGCCCCCTGAAGTTCCATCTTATACCAAGCAAAATGACAAAGATAAAAAAAAAAAAAAAAAAAAAAAAAAAAAAACCCCCAGGGACAGCACAGGCTGGGAGGATGTGGGAAAAAGAAAACACTACTCCATTGCTGCTGAGATTGCAAACTTGAAACTTGTACAACTGCTCTAAAAATCAATCAATGAGTTTCCCAGAAAATTGGAAATAGTTCTACCTGAAGATCCAGCTATACAGCTCCTGGGCATATACCCAGAAGATACTCCACCATACCACAAGAGCACATGCTCCACAATGTTCATATCAGACTTATTTGTAATAGCCAGAAATTGGAAATAACCCAGATGCCCTTCAAGCAAAGAATGAATAGAGA
>JADRCD010206035.1:0-20189 GCA_019843815.1 Montemys delectorum | reverse complement strand
GGGGGGGGCTTTTATTGATTAACTATACTTGGCTCAAGCTCAGTGGTGGAGCAGCTTCTACAGCTTCTGATTGGCTCCCCATGAGGTTGGCTCAGGCTAGGTGGCAGGATAGCTTCCTCATTGGCTGCCTGTGAGGGGTACTTTTTCCTGGAATTGACTTGTTTTGGATTTTTTGAGTTCTAGGAAACAGAAACTTGGGCTTAGTCTCCCAAACTGCCAGTTTGCAGCCTGTTATGGAGTCAGCTTTGTTCTTATTAGCACAGTCCTCTCATGGAAACTATGAAAATATGTAGGAGTCATCTGAAACAGAATGAATGTACATGTTCAATTAAATTCCACAAGCTAAGAAGAGAAAATGGAGCAGAATAGTAGAATCATAGTTTGAGGAGCTCAGTGGCCAAGATTTTCTAAATTTGAATGACACAAACATACATGATGAATCCAAAAGTTAAACTGAAGTGAGGTCCATCTGCTTTATCTCAGTAACTCTGTTGAAAGTCAAATTTGGAAGAGAAAAATTTGTAAAGCACCTAAAGGTAGCAGCACTCTGCCTTTTACCATGCAGGAAGAGCACTTAGAGATATCTTTCTAACAGAAATTATGTAAAACAGAACATGATGTGATAATAATTTAAATGTGTTCAAGAAGAACAGCAACCAACTTAGAATTGTATACTCTCCAAATCCTCTTTAGAAGTAGAGGTGGAATAAATACAGCTCAAGGAAACAAAACAAAATAGTTTGTGTCCATGGGCTTTCACAAAGGAAAATGATGGAGGAAGTTCTTTAGATCAAAGGACAATGGTCCTAGATGAAAACATGGAAACTGCGAGTAGTGCAGAGACACATCTAAATGTACACAGACAATCCAAAGCCAGGGCAGTAATCATTTGACATCATAACAGTAAAACAGGTGAGATAAAACTAAAGCAAAGACTTCTGGGATTCTCTTGATAGCTCGGGAACATTGACTTTTTTTTTTTTTTAACTTTCAGAATATATTTAAAGAGGCATATAGCTAAAAAAGTAACTAAGTGGATAATGGAATAGTAAACAATACTTGGTTAATCCTAAGATTCCTAAAGCAAAAAGTAAAGAAATGTAGAAAGGATGAGGCTATTGAAGACAAGTATTAAAATGGTGGGTTTAAACCCGAATACAACAGTGGTTTTATTAAATGTGCATAACATCAATTATATAGATAAAGATAAATATTTTGTTCTAAAACTAAATCTCCTTGTAAAATATTTCCTTCAAATATAAGAGCACATATAAATTAAAGCCAGACAATAACTATATAATTATCCTTACATCAGAAAAAAGTTCATTTTATGAAAAGTAGAATTGGCAGGGTTTTAAAAGTAGACATTTCACAATGGCGGAAGGGTCAATACATCAGGAAGATGTAATAATATCAATTCACGTGTACTCAATTAACATAATTTAAAACATCGAATAAACAAACTCTCCTCTGTAGTGGGTGACTTCAGTATAATCTTTGCACTGAGAGAATGACACATTATGAGACAGAGTGAGGCTGGGAGATGGCTTTTGCTGGACAGGCATGTGGACTTGAGTTTGAGTCCATAGCACATATACAGAAGTGGGCACATATCTGTGAACCCAGTATTCCTATGATGCAGTCAGACATGGCGACAGGAGAATTGCTGGAAGATCATGTGATCGCTATCCTGCTGTATCCTGCCGTATATACCCCTGAACAGCAAAATAAAGTGGAAGGGGAGGGTGGACATGAGATTGCTCTCTGACCCCTGTATTCATGCTGTGGTATGCTGGATACATATGCACATGTACATGCATGAACACACACACACAAGTGCACACATATGCATACACATATACACATGCATATGTATCACATATAATAAGTTAAAATCAGTGACAGTGAAGATCTGGTTATTATACACAACAATTAGCCCAATATACATAATTAAACAAACTTGACTTAATTAACGACTGATTGAATATTAGTAGAACACTTACTGACAATGCATATTGACACTGTACATAGACACACATAAAACTGATTATTTTGGAGGCAGACACCAAGATTTGTCAAATATAACACATCAAAACTGTTCAGTTTCTGTCCTCTGACAACACTGAAATTAACTCAGAACTAAGTAACAAAAATAAAATTGGAAATTCTGAGACAATTGGAAATTAAGTAATAATTTTGAAATAACTTACAATTTAGTCTTTCAAGAATAAATTGGGTTGGATTGACTAATACTAGAAACATTAGGAATGCAGATGAAGCTATGTTAGAAGGAAGTGTGTATCCCCCACCCTTATTTTCATAAAGAAGAAATTGAGACATTAATAGCCTATATCCTCACTTCAAGGAGTCAGAAAAACGCAGACAAATCCCCAGAATGTGCAGCAGACAAAATAAAAGATTGGAAATTAATATCACAAACAAATATGCAATAAAAACTTAAAACCAGAATTGAGTCTTTGAAAGACTAATGAATGAGGTAAATTTGTAGAAAGATTCATCAAAGAGAAATTAGATAAAATTCCAGTTCCAATATAATAATGGGTAAGGGTAAATTAGGACACATGATGTGGACATAGTGGAGAGAATGCCATGCTTTTTGTCAATATATTTTAAAATGTAGTTAAAACTATGTAAATTCTGAGAAAAACATAATTTATCAAAATTGACCTAAAAGGAGACTATTTGAATAGTTAGGTAATAATAAAAATATTTTAACTGGATTTTAACACTTTATGTGCAAATCCCTTCATTGGTTAAATTTTAAAAGTTATAGAAAAATAATATTAATATTATACAAACTTAAAAGAAATAGAAAATCAAAGGTAATATGAGAGTAGAAATCCTTTTAACAAAAACATTACTTTAAAAGTTATAGATCAATTTCTTTATTTAGATGTACAGACTATAAAGAGAACAATCAAATTAATCTGAGTGACATATAATAAGGGTAACAGAAGAGCGGTGATAGTCAACTTATAGCACACAGAATCTCCCCTCCTGTGCATGAACCTGAAGGAAGACATCAGATACAGGGCCATAGAGAGAGATGGGCTGTGAAAAGGATCAGAGTGCAACAGTAAACAGCAGAGACCTGGTGAGATCCAGAGGTGCTGAGCTCCAGATGTATAAACTCCAGATGTAGACTCAGGATGCTAGGTCAAAATTCTAAGAAGGAGTCTCCAGTGCAGTTTTAAGTAAAAGCCAAAGTAAACCCTTATGAGGATCATGGGAACAACTTGGCATTCTGCAAAAGCACAGCTTAAGACAGGACATTAGTGACTCACCAAGAAGCAGATACTGGAAGAGTTCCCCACCCCACCTGTACTGGCTAGTTTTGTGTGCCAACTTGACACAGGCTGGAGTTATCACAGAGAAGGGAGCTTCATATGGGGAAGTGCCTCCATGAGACCTAACTGTGGGGCATTTTCTCAATTAGTGATCAAGGGGGGGTAGGCCCCTTGTGGGTGGTGCCATCCCTGGGCTTGGAAGTCTTGGGTTCTGTAAGAGAGCAGGCTGAGCAAGCCAGGGAAAGCAAGCTAGTAAGGAACATCTCTCCATGGCCTCTGTATCAGCTCCTGCTTCCTGACTTGCTTGAGTTCCAGTCCTGACTTCCTTTGGTAACAGCAATACGGAAGTAAGCTGAATAAACCCTTCCTTCCCTCCCCAACTTGCTTCTTGGTCATTTGTGCAGGAATGGAAACCCTGACTAAGACACCACCCTAGCCATTTGTAGGGAAGTAGAAGTCTCTGTGTTTTAATGTCTCCATGTCCCAAAGGCCTCCCCATTTCCATATGGAAAAACGTTTGTGCCTAAGTCACTGGCTGTGATTCAGGTGCAGTCTTGTGGTACAGGAGTGCTGGCCATGCTGCAAATGGAATCCAACTGCATTTTCTTTGAGGGAGAGGAAAGAGACCAGTCACATGTGAGTACAAGGCAGAACAAATAGGGAAGTATAAATAGCCCTGGGATCAGCATGGCAAGGGCACACAGGATCAATCAGTGCCCCTGCCTCATCCGGGAAGTTCAGATTGTGCTTGACCAGATTAGGTTCTACACTCTCAGAGCCCTTGAGACGCTTGGTGCAGACATGCTCCTTGTGTAGTTACCATCTGGTCCTACACTGGGGTGTGACCAGGCATCTGCATAGGAAGTTCTTCTTTGAAGTAGGAGCAGTTAAACAGCAGCCCCTGAGGAAGGAAAGGGGCACTACAGCAAAATAGTCTCCAGGACACAGCATACCATTGCAATCATATACAGACCTGCACATGCACAAAGATGTGTTGAGAAGAAGGAGGTCAAAAGAAGTGGGAGGGGTAAAATAAAGGGATGGGGTGAACACAATATATGCATCCATGTGGGACACCGTCAAAAGTAATAAAGGATCCCAATAAAAAATTTCTAAAAACAAAACCAAAACCCACCGCATCTTCAACCTTCTTAGGAAGAAGTAGTGAGCATTCCTTTCCTTTCCCTTACGGCTTTGTCCTGTTCTGAGCTTGCTTTATTGATTTTCCTCACTGTTATTCTTTATATTCTCATCTAATAGACTTGTCTTCTCTTTTCTCCATTCCCATACCTTTCCTTTATTATGTAATTAATAAATACTTTTACCTTTAATAATTTAAAATTCACAATGCATCCCAGAGCAATCCTAGTTTATTTTACTTCTCCCTATGTTGGGGATCTTCCTTTTTTAGAAAAAAAATTATTAGCTCTTTGAGAATTTGTATAATATGTTTTTGATTATGCTCATCTCTTCCCCCAGCTTCCCCTAGGTCCACACACACGCTCAAACACACACAATTTTGTGTCCTTTTTCTTTTAAGTAACCATCAAGTCCAATTTGTGTTGTCCATATATTCAACTCCTCTAAGATGAATAACAAGGAAAGAAATGAGCAGCATTCAAATCAACCAGGAACCCCCATTATAGGAGTTATGGTTAAATACTTCTCTCTGATAACCCTAAATATAAATGGTTTTAATTCTCTCATCAGAAGGTGAAGTGTGATTGGATCAAAAACACTATGTATTGTTCTCCTATGATATTCATAGTTACCTGTGGCTATTTGAAGCCATGTGGATCCAGTTTGTCTTTTTCCTCCATTTTCTCTCATCTCTGTCTCCTCTCTGTCTCCCTGCCTCTCTCTGTCCCATTTCTAAAACTCTCAGCCCACCTTCCTTTTCCACTGCCCAATCATAGGCTCTAGCCTTGTCTTTCACCTGCCCTCAGATGAAATCTTACAGATTGCTTGCAATCTCCTAATTGGTTCTGAGTGCAGAAATATGGATGTGCAGATGGGTGGTGAACAGAGAAGTTTCAGAGCATTGAGATAAGAGAGCATAAGTAATATAACCATAGTGAGATGACCTTTTAGGAGAGTTTTTCGTGCCAGCTATGGATAATTACTTCTGGGAAGCAGAGTCTGAGAACCTGAACTTAATTCACCTTATGAGCAAAAGAAGATTGAATACAAAATGGCTACAGTTGTGTTAAAAGGAGCAGGACTCAACAGTACAAACACCTGGAGACTGGACAATATGCTTTTGAATGGTTAGTAAGTCATTGAAGAAACCTAATGGGAAACTGAAACATCCTTGCAGTTGAGTGAAGTGAAGACATCACTTTCTAGGGTCTGTGGGAGGCAGCAAGGACGGTTCTCAGGGGGAAGTCTACAGTCATGAATCATAGACTGAGTCACAATGGTTATCATCAAGAAAACTACAAACAAAAAATATCTGCAAAGAGGTGGAAGGAAAACTAACACTCTCTCCTTGCTGGTGAGAATGTAAATTAGTAGCCCATAGTGGGAATCAATCAGTATGGACCTTTCTCAAAGTATTAAAACTGTAGCAATCACGTGATTCAGATCCACACTCCTGCTCATTTACACAAAGAATCTAAGTCACTTGACAGCACAGAAACCTATACAACTGTGTTTGTTGCTGTACTATGCACAATAACCAGGTTGTACAATCAGTCTAGGTACTTGATGGATGAGGAATAAAGGAAAAAGAATATATAGAATAGACACACAGTAGAGTTTTATCCAGCCGTAAAGAATGAAAAAATTTTTTTTGCAGGAAAATGGATGGAACAAGAGAACATTTATGTCTACAATATATAGAAAGCACTTCTATAAATCAATAAAATCATAGGTAGCTCAATAGAAAATGGACATAAAATTTGAACAGGTTCTTCATAGAGGATATTCAAACAATCAACAAAAATGAAAAAAATATGAATTATGTCATTATTCATGGTTAAGGTGCAAATTGGAGTCACAATCTTATGTGGCAAGTGTTGGTGAGGATGCGGTATTTGTTATATGCATCATAGTACTGAGTGAAAGGTAAGGTAGCCCAAGATTCCCCTAGATGAGGGTTAGATCAGGTAAACCTAATGGATGGCAAAATACACAAAATAGTTGTCAGTAGTCGAAGAGGACTTGGGAGAAAGTGCCAAGTTGTGTCAGAGTTACTGACTGACCAGGCTAGTAATTGTTTGGGTCTATGTAAATTTATTGCTCAGTATGTACACATTTTATATGCCTGTTATTGCCTATTAGTTGTTTATCTAAAAATAAAACCACCAACCACAAAGCTAAGAACTTATACAGTTGTGGAAAAGCAACTAATTACCTTCACTTCACAAAGCTCAGGTCTTTGCCTTATATGTGTAAACCAGAGAACTGTCACCAGTGTATCGGAATGGTGGTAAGCTTATCTTCAGACGTGTCAAGCTTTCTTTTCCATTGTAGCAAAGGCCATATGATTCATGTATAGTATTTGTAATGTAACGACTTTGGAGATATGACATGTTCTGACCACCCAATTCTCCTACAATGGAAGCAGTGTTTGAGAGCACGAGAAGGATGAAGAGGTGGGAAGCTGGGAGAGGGCTTCTTGTCACTCTAGAGACTATTGTTTCTTCAGCTTTATCAGGCTTAGGGTAGTCTTTTACATTTTTTTATTTCTGCAGGTTCCTAGGTCCTCCTGGTGCTAGAATGCTTTGAGATCTGCTGATTCTAAATTCCTGTCATGAGTGCTTTGCTGGGACAGTAACAGGTGTGCTGGTGGTAGAAACTGGATCATAGGTCTGACACATTTAGCCACAATGCCCAAATTTCATGTTTCAACGCACTCACTCTCTGTAGACAAACATCTACCCAGTAACTGGAGCCAATGAGCTTGAGATGTAAGTTTTTATAAGATCTGAGTTTATAGTGTGGGTTATTTCAGTGTTCTTACACATGGCCAGTGCGGGCAGAAGAACCTTCTGAACTGAATATCAACCACCAAAGCATCCCAGCAGGAGTTTGGCATTTTCAATTGTTCAGCTTGTAAATACAGGCTGTCCATGAAGAGGACCTAGTCTATGCCTTTGGTGACAGATATGTCCATTGATCTAATTTCCATTCCTGTTTTAAAATTGTGACTCTACTTGACATGAGCATGAGGGTCAGGGGCAGAGGAAGTGGTGAGAGGATAGGGAACAACCAGGCAGAATCCAGCTGTCTGCTCTCATCATTTGCTTCACATGCAGCCCATGTCTGCAAAAGACTAGCTCTGTCTGTCACATTTTCCATCCCCAAATGCCTCTTGCTCTGCACATGTATTTCAAAGGCTTAGTTGTTTTCTGAACACTCCCCTTAACCACAGGACTGCTCATCTTGCAAGCTGGTGAGGCTTCTATTCCAAAGGCCCTGGGACTTTCCAAGAGTTGATGTCACGTCTTTAGCAGCTCTCCTCTCTCCCAAGATTGGTTCATCTTGGGCTCATACTACCTAAAGATTGGGCATGAAGGCTTCATCCACTTGGCTTAGATGCTGGCATTGTCATTGATCTTCCAACATCTCCAGGTTCTTTCCTTTAACAATATTATTGCCGCGTAAAATTTTGTATTACCTGGCTCTTCCAAGTCACCAAAATGGTGTTCTTGCTCATATCCTGTGCTCTGTTCAACCTTAGCAGTTAGCATAATACATCTTGGAAGTTGGGTGCAGATATGGTTGTTGCCCTGCTTCCATCTTGACCTTTTGATGCTTTCTGATTTCCATATGCCAATGTCTGCATCTCTGTTCCTAAGACTTTTCTACCTCCATTGAAGAATCCCAAGACAGTAGATCAATTGGCTTGCACAACAGACCTGGTGTCAGTGACAGTGAGATATGAACACATACATACATGACCCAAAGCATTGGTTCTGAAAAAGAACAACACTGCTGTGATTTTGTACCATTTCTCAGACATTCACTGTGGAAATTTGTGCATACAACATATAGTTATTGAGTATCACTGTTTGATAGACACTGTTAGACTCAGGACATAAAATAGTGATGCAGATATGGAAGAAAGAAGAGATAACAAACTATATTCCATGGCAGTGTGTTTTTCCACAATGGAGGTAAGTCCATTATAACCCAAGATATGTAGTGTAGATGGTAAGTGACTGGCTTGTATTAAACACAGATAAAATGGCAGCACTGAGGAGGATGCTTTCAATCTTAGTCCCTGAAGGCTTTGAGAAAGCCCACCATGGGAATAGCATGGTGAATAGAATCTCAAGGGTGGTTAACAGAGAAAATTAAGGATTTCCTGGACTGTAAGGAGAGTTGACAAAAGAAGAGGAGATAGTGAGAGGGGTAGATAGTGAGTTAGTCGGTGAGGGAGGTACCTAGCAGATCATCTACAGCTATGTAGAGTACCTATGTGAATGGACACATGTGCATGTAGACATGTGTTTATATATGTGCAAGTACTATAATGTATGTGTTCTGTTTCTTTGTGATTGTGTTTATCTGATCACACATTAATGAATAACATGCACTCTCATTTTGGCTATGTGTATATTCATGTGACTGCGTGTTTGTGCCAGTTTATGTGTATAAAAGCTTGTGCTAATGTTTTCAACTATGCTTTGTTGCATATATCTGTAAATATGTATCCATTGATATCACCATGATAATATCTAGTTTGGCCTAGAGAATGTAGCTCAGTCCTAGAGCATTTGCCTCACATACATTAGGTCCTAGGTTAGGTTCCCAATATCATAAGAAGCAAGTAAGCAAAAGACACCAACTGAATCTACAGCTTTGAATTTTTATGAGTATGTTTGTATAGACATACTGATAGCTGTGCTGTTGTATGTGTATGTACCAGTGTCGGTGTGAGTGTGTGTGTGTGTGTGTGTATGTGTGTGTGTGTGTTTGTGTGTGTTGTATTATATGAATGAATTAGAAGGTGGATGTTTATTTGGGTTTCATGCATATGTAAATTGTGTGGATGTCCATATTTCTGTGTGAAGCTCTGGAAATCTATCTTGTCCTTTACTAGACCACAAAAATGTGGAATTTTTATAGTTCACATTTGCTAGCAAGATGTAATCTTTATTTTCAGTTATAGTTGTAGCTGGTTTTATATTTTCAATATTTCTGCTATTTTACAATCTAAACTCTAAATACTGTATGTGAATGCGTGAATATGTGTGCATGTGTTTAATTCTCTCAGTTTCCATAAGTCAGCTCCAATTAGGCCCAAATCCTCACCCTTGTCTTTATGAGTTAATATCTTTATTTAGAAATGAGCTTCAATCTGGAGCAGAGTGGTTTTCTTATGCAGTCTTTCTCCTTCTGTTAATATCTTTGCTGTAAGATGATCCCATGGCTTGAGTAAGGGGTTGAGGTTGGAACCAAACACAAGGAAACCGTCCCTGAGCCCTTTGATGTTTTCTTAGTCTGAATCTGTCAGGAAGGAGTAACTCCTAGGGAAAGAAGAGGAGTAGACCCTGGGTTGTTGCTCCCTTCAGGAAGCAAATGGGCCCAATCCTGGGGATAGACTTTTCTTCAATTCCCTGGAAAGAAACATGCATGCCTTGGAAAAGCAAAAGTCTGCAGTGATGGGTATAGGGTCTCTGTGCCTCTTTCTCTCCAGTCAGCATCTCATGCTCAGTACCCTATATGTTCTCATTACTCAAACTGTAGGTTGTGATGGGCCTTATAAAAACCATTTATTCTAATATATTCTACATGCTCATTTTTGATACTTGTCTTGCTGCTATAGCAGAACATCCAACAAAAGAAGTGCAAAGAAGAAAGAGTTTATTTTGCCTCATGGTCTTTTGGGAATCATCCATCATAGCCTGGAAGTCATGGTGGTGGTAAGTCTAGCTTGTATTGGTAGGAGTGTGGGCCAGCTGATTCTGTTGTAGGTCTAGTGAGGAAGTAAAGCAGTGAGTGTTTTTTCCCTTTAATTCAGTATGGAATTCAGTCCATGAATGGTGCCCCACACTCAGAGTGGCTCTACTAACCTCTGTTAAACCTGTTAGGAACATGCCAGACGTTTGTCTCCTAGGTGAGTCTAAATCCCATTATGTTGACAATCAAAATTCATCATCGCGACACACCTCTCTCATAAGTGAACCTTCTACTTCTCTAATGTACATGTGTTAAGTTGAGTGTATTGATAGTCCCAGTTAATGGCCCCTTTGGATCTGTGCCCTTCACACTCTATAGCCCCTTCCACTGTCTGTAGGTTTGGCCATATGACTTTCTTTGGCCAATAAAGGTGTTAATAGACTTAAGGAAAGTGTGGGAAAGATTTGTGAATTTTTACTTTCTCCCTTGCTTTTCTGTAATGTCAATGAAAAGCCCATGATAACCTGCTGAAGGATATATGACTACATAGAAAATAGCCAAATTGTTGAAGCCAAGGGAAGTTTGGACTAGCCATCCATTGAGACTCTAATGTAAATGCTTCATGGGCCAGTGTGATAAATGGCTGGTCTCTACTTGTCTGAATTATTTGGGGGAGACACATGCTTAACTGGAGGAAATAGGTCAATGGGGGCTTTTGAAAGTTAGACATTGTTCCCTCCTCTTCCTCCTCCTTCTTCATCTTCTCTTTCACACTTCTCTTCTTCCTCTTTCTCCTTCTTTTCTTTTTCTTCTCTCCCCTGCCCCACTCTATTTCCTACCTACCATGGGATAAACAACCTTCTCAACACTATCTTCTGTTAATGTAGTACTTATGGCAATCCCAGAAACATGGAGCCTGTCTACCATAGATTGGAACATTGAGGCCATGGCCTAAACAAAATGATTCCTTTATTTCAGTTGCTCTTTCATGTGGTCACAACAACATTAAAAATGACTTTTTAGCAAGTTCACAGTCTGGAGTCAGATACATGCTGTGTACTCAGTCAGTATCAATCCAATCAAGCCCAAATGTAGAATTATCAAGATTGTGGAGAGCACTGGACCGCACCCTGAGATGGCCCTGGCTTCCGCTCCTTGCTGGAGTGCTAGAGTGATAAACAACTCCTTATTTGGCCGTGCCAGTTGTCCTGGTTTGCTTCTGAATTTGGCATCCTATCTGCACATTCCACGTGGCTTCATATGATAGGCTTGGTGTAGAGCATTTAAGGGCCTGGGGTGTTGCCCTCAGGGTTAGAAGATTGTTCAAGGTTCCTGAATAAACTGCTTAAAGAAGAGCTCTCGGGTTGCGTTGTTCTTGCTGGCCAAGACGGTCGCAACACAAGATGACCCATTGACTCAAAAGAAATAATAACTGGTTGTAATGTTAAGATGCTTAGTCTAGAGATAGTTTTCTACAAAGCTGTAGCTAGCTGATAGACACATACTCCTAGTTGAAGTGTGATTATTTGAATCAGAGGCACTTCAACTCATTATGTGCCATCTCTGATCATTACAAGGTAAACCTGGAATCTGTTTTGCTATTACTTTAGACTCAGTGGGTACTGTTGAATACACTCATCCCCTCTTTCATACCGACTTTCAAGGATTTTATGGTAATTCTTACATTACACTCTCCTCTGGAAGATATTCCTAAATTCTTTAACCAAATTGCATTGTTAGTTTACTAAAAACCTTTCCATAGTTTCTTGTTACACTTGATTAAAAGTCAGCATCCTGAAGCAGAGACTGAGGGAATAGCCAAGCAATATCAGGTCCAAATAGAGAGCCATATCATTGGCAAGTACCAATCCCTGACACTATTAATGATATTCTGTATATCTGCAGATGGAGTCTAGCATGGCTATCCTCTGAGAGGCTCCACCCAGAAGTTGATTCAGATGGTACAGAGACCCATAGCCAAACAGTGGATAGAGCTTGCAGATTTTTATGGAAGAGTTGGGGGAAGGATTGAGGATCCCAGAGGGGATATGAACTCCACAGAAAGACCAACAGAGTCAACTAACCTGGACCCTTGGGGCTCTCAAAGACTGAACCACCAACCAAAGAACATACATGGTCTGGATCCAGGCTTCTCTGCACATATGTAGCAAATGGGCAGCTTGGTCTTCATGTAGGTCTCAAACAACTGGAGTCGGGGCTATTCCAAAAGCTATTGCCTATACATGGGATATGTTCTTCTAGCTGGGCTGCCTTGTCTGGCCTTAGTGGGGGAGGATGTGCCTAGCCTCATAGAGATTTGATGTGCCAGGGTAGAGGTATAGTGGGGAGGGGACACTACCCTCTCAGAGGAGAAGGCGAGGGAATGGGGGAGGAATTGTGAGAGGGGGCAGTATTTGGGATGTAAAGTGAATAATAAAATAGAAGTCAGCATCCATTCTGTAGTGTTCAATACATCTATGCTTCACTTTATCCTTACTTGCTCTCATCTTTGCTCCACCCATGATCACTTCCTTTATGTGTCTTGACAGGGCTAAGCTCTTTCTCACATGATGGCCTTTTCTTGTTCTAGTCTCCTGTCTATGAATAAAAACATGCTGACAGTCCTCAGTGTTCTCTTCACTGAGCCAAGCACCATCAGAACCTCTCTCTACTAATGAGTTAAACGTGTCTCCCTATTCTAATTGTCTGTTCTAGGGTCTTGTTGAACATTGATGTTTAGATCTGATTTTATTCTTGAGCAGCACTATGTTAGAGAGGTTATCTTATTCTCTTTAAGAAAGTTGCATACCTTCCTTACCCCTAGAAGCCTTGCAGGTATGGCTACTGTGTCACATGTGCATCAGTAGGTAGCAGAGAGGAGAGAGGTTATGTCTATGCTCAGTGTTATGACTTATGAACATCTGAATGATTAGTAGCCTAACATTCCCTGAAAAAAGTGAGTCTAAGATGATCACTAGTCCAGCACCAGGATGTCTGGACAGGGAGCTAGCCTGAGACACCTACTGTCAGGCAACACACAGGCCTGGGGAGGGGAGAAGACCATGCCTGAGATGACCCTTGCTCAGTGCCATAATGTCTGAGCAAGGCATAGCACTCCTGAGGGCACTCGGGAGACAGTCCCAGACATTCAGAGACTCCAGGAACCACCGAGGAGCAAGTAATTAGTGGAGAAACAGACAAGATAGAAACAAAAGGGCGTGAGCACAAAGAAAGGCAGAAGTAGAGACTCGAGGGAAACAGACTGAAGTGAGGAGCTGGTGATATTACTTGGGACCATGGTGAAGTTCTGGCCTGTGCTGCCACCAGGGGCCATGTCTGGGTCCATGGCCCTGCAGCAGCAGGGGTCAGTTACTACCAAAGGCCAGGCAGTCATTCCTGTTCTAGGCTGCTGTCCTAGACATGCTGATATCTGAAGGCTGTGAAGAACTGGCCCCATCCTTCACCTGGGTATCGTGGGAGAGCTGACCTTGGGGCAATGAGAGCATGAGAGCTGACTCTACCTCTAGCCAGCTGTAGTGGTTCCTGAACCTTACCTGGGCAGCACAGTAGAGCTGACCCTGATGGCAGAGTACATAGGTGAGTCAGCCCCAAGAGAAAGGGCATGAACATGGGAGAGCTGGCCCTACCACTTCTGTTGTGTGGTGACATGGGTGAAGGAGAGCTGATTCTCCCTTGACCTTGCTACCTAGGACACACCTTACCACCTAGGACAGGCAGGAGAGCTGACCCTGAGGTCATCAGAATAGGAGAGCAGACCCTACCCCATATTTGCTGCAGCACTTGGAAGATCAGGCTCTGCATGTGCAGCACAGTAGAACTGGTTCTGGATGTGGGTGTTGAGAGTGAGCAGCCCTGAGGGCAAGAGTGTGGGAGAGTTGGCCCTGCCTCTTGTCTGTTGGGCAGTTGCACACATGAGAGAAAGACACCCTCCTCCCCTACCTTGTCTCTCACTGTCTATGGCAGGCAGTAGAGTTGGCCCTGGGGTCATGAGAGTGGGAGAAGTGGCTATGCCACTCACTGTCTGCAACACTTGGGAGAACAGGCCCTGCACCTTGCCTGAGCAGCAGGGTAGAGCTGGCCCTGGATTTGGGGGTTGCTGGTGAGGCAGCCCTGAGAGCATGAAAGTGGGAAAGCCAGGAAGCTGACCAGCTCAGATTCTCAGGCCCAGATCCGGGACTTTGAATTGGCCAACCCCAATATCTACCCCATCGTGGGAGTGCATGAAGGGGCTGGTCTTACAGATCCAGAACTATAGAATCTCCATGACACAGGGCAACGACAGGATATCCAAGAGGAGTTCCAGAAAGGTTTCAGTATCAGTAGAGTAGCAGAAGCCAGAGGCCTTATACCAGACCAATGAGTCATTTACAAGCAAAGAAGTATGGACAAAAGGGTATACTCTTGAGACACAATGTGACACACTACAGCTTCCGCAATGAGATTTCTTTCTTTGTTGTGGAGGAGGTTGCAAGGGTGGAGGGCAGCTATGAGGGGTGGGGGGATGAGTGGGAATGTGGTACATGATCTGAAATTCACAAAGTTAGAAAGGAAGAGAGAGAGAGAGAGAGAGAGAGAGAGAGAGAGAGAGAGAGGAGAAAACTGCACATTTTCCCAGAAAGTAGATCCCACTGGGAGAGAAGGGCCAATCACTTTTTAAAATAATAGGTTGGCCAGATGTGTAGGATGAGAAATGCTTGTGTCATGGAATGTCTGTCTTACACCAGATCGTTGGTGAAGGCCTGCAGCTTCTGCTATGTAATAGGTTGATGCAGATTGACAGGGCAAAAGGGAAGAGTCATCAAGGATTTGTCAATGGCTGCCCTTAAGCCTCACTCTAGAGGGCATCTTTGAGTGAAGGACAGGAGGAAGCAACTCTGTTACTAGTACAGGGAAGCTCCATGCAAACCCCTTCCCGTCTCCATCCTGAGGTGGGCTTGTCTTCTTCAGGCTGTAGATATATAAGAAGGATGTAGTAACAGACAGACATAAGCAAAACTGAAATGGTTATTATTGTGGTGTGAAGATCCTGGCACAGGTCTTCCTCAGCACTTTGCTGCTTTAGCTAAGTCCTGCACCTCACCCTGATAGGGAGAATATGATAAAATAAAACCAGTTGTTTCCACCCAAGTGCAGCACAGAATCATCACAGGGGGTTGTTATAAGATAGAAAATGAAAACAAACCATGAAGAGAGTGGTTGACTGATATGCTTTGAATAATACCTCCCCCCCAAAACATACACACACACACACACACACACACACACACACACACACACACACACAGAGGCATGCACATGTGTATGAACTAACACATACATGTACATACACATACTTGTACTCACACACACACACATGTAAGTATAATGTCCTCGTGTTAAAGCTTGGTCCTTGAGGTCATTGGAGTTGAACCCTCCAAGGAAATGGAACCCTGAACATTCTCTGTGTCTCTACACCTGTCTCTTTCTCTGCCTCCCTTTCTTTGTCTCTGTGTTTCTTTGTGTCTCTGACCATGTATCCTGTTTGTCTCTGTTTGTCTTTTTCTCTGTTTATGACATGCACATTCAGTCCAACATGTGCTTCTTACATGATATAATGCCTCTCCTAATGGTCTAAATTATTGGGGTTACCTAATCTTGGATCTGACCTTTTAGAGCTGTGAGCTAAAATAAACATTCCTCTTTACTGTGTAACAACAGCCCATGTTAGCTTTTTGGTTACAATGATATCAATTTACTACATTGACTCTACTCTGTGTCTGCTAAATTCCACTGATTTGGGAATAGGGCTAGATAAGGTGTTTTGAAAAAAACTTCTAGCACTCACCTTTGGGGATTAATTTTATGTAGAGAAAACCATGCCATGGTATGATTCACAAGAGACCATAGGCAGAATATAGAAAGTTTATTTTTAAAATTTAATCTGGGGGCCAGTAGAAGGCTCAATTATGAAAGTGCTTACTATATAAGCAATGAGGACATGAGTTCGAGTCCCAGGGCCCATTTGAAAAAGACGGTAATGTGCAATGTGCTTATAATCCTAAAACAGGGGAAGCAGAGATGGATAGACACAGGTGCTCAAAATCCAGCCAAATTGATGATCTCTAGGTTCAGTGAGAGACTCTGTCTCAAAAGACAGTGTAAAGAGCAACCGAGAAAGACAGCTGAGGAAGCTGATCTCTGACATCCATCCAGATGCATGCAGGCACACATACATACAAAAGTCAATTTGGATAATTACATATTCACTCTAAAAAGTTCATTAGACAAAAGTATCACATTGAATAGTTTATAAATATTACTGAAACAAAATGAGACATTTTACAAAAGTAGGCTAATTTAAAGTAGGCTAATAAACAGAAATATGGATAGTGATTGGCAGACAAACACAGTACACGAAGAGCCGGAGCCAGGAACACCTTGAGTGAGATGATTCTGATATTCTGACTCCACCTGACTCACTTGTCCTTTGATTCTATCTGCATGTGACTTTGACTAATGGTGGAGATTTGTTTGTTTGTTTGTAAGTAGTTTTCAAACTGTCAGTAGTAGCAGAGTGTTGAGATTTGGTCTGTTGCTATATCTTGGAATGCTAAGTGTGGGCACCCAAGACCTGGTTGCCCCAGAGAAGAAAGTCTGCAAGTAGACCCAAGGGATGCTATGCGACCTTGTCTCAAGTTATTTTTGAATGGTAAATAAAGATGCCAACAGCTAATAGTTGGGCAGAATTGAGGTAGGTGGTATTTGGTGTTCCCTGCCTGGGGGTTGGAGGAGACCACAAGGAGAGGGAGAAGAAGGTAAAAAATGGGGAGAGAGATGTCATAGATTAGGAGTCAAAAAAACATGGCCCTGAGGGCTGGCCAATTGGAGTTGAGAGCAGCTCAGATGAAACACGATAAGTGATAACTCGGTGATATCAATAAAAAATTAGGATCTAATAGCATAGGGGGTAGATATCTGTCCAGCTCTAGTGCTAATTAAAGCTTATTATAAATAATAAAAGTTGTATGGTTTTTATCCAGGAGCTAGATGATCAAAGGTGGGGTAGAAATCCAAGATTGGGATTAAATATATTCTACAACATCAGAACTCTTTTATTTTATTAGTTTTTTTTCCAAATGAAGTACCTTACATCTAGAGTCCCCAGATTTTTTTCCTTTAAGATGTCCCTCAGCCTCATCCTTGGAAGTCTGCTCTAGGCTAGTTAAATCCCAGCTATTGCTTATCTTAGAAAGCAAGGGAAGATGAGAATCAGACAGCATTTGTGCAACTCTGCTCTTTAAAGTGTCTTGATAGTCACTTAGCTTTCTGTGGTCACAAACCTTGGCTTAACTTGAAATGAAGGCAGGCTTGTGTGAGACAGGAGTTGCTATGCAAATGAGAGTCAAGTGTACTAGAGCTATCTTTTTAGGCAGCTACCCACCTTTCTTACTTTCATTTCTAGTCATGTATTCTTTGTTCCTTGTTTATCCTCTGTGGCATTGTTCAACTTCTTTATGTTCAGTTTCTTCTGTAAAGGATTACAGTGGTGGACTGGCTACTCTTTGAGCTGCTGGGTACATTAAATGAGCTGTGTTTGCAGCAGTTTTAGCTTGGGGCTCTTATTATGGTGCTCTATGTTAAGGATTATCATCTCTCAGTCATTTTAACACCAAAGAAAATAGCATATTAATTGTTCAATACCTCACAGATATTTTTAAAAATACATAAAGAGTAATTTATTGTTTACATCATAGGTTGCCTTGAGTGTTTCATTTGGGCAATTTAAAAAAAAATGTAAGAACTTTGTTTTAGGCACTTTTCTATTGCTGTAAAGAGACACTGCATCCAAGGAACTTATAAAAGCAAGTATTTTATTGGGGGCTTGCTTATAGTTTCAAAGGGTGAGTCCATGAGTACCACAGCAGGGAATATGGTGGCAGGCAGGTGGACATAGGAATGGAGTAATAGCTGAGGGAGTATGTCTGATCCACAAGTATGCAGGAGGAAGGGATGAAGGGAGGGAGAGAGGGCGGGAGAGAAAGAAAGAGAGAGAACACAATATTGGACTTATCCTGAGCTTCTGAAACCTCAAAGCCCAGCCCCATTGACATACCTCCTCAACAAGGCCACACCTCCTAATCCTTCCTAAACAGTCTACCAACTGAGTACCAAACATTCAAATATATGAGCCTATGGGAGCATTTCTTGCTTAAACTATCAAAGGCTTAATAATAGTCTTATGTTGTGTATATGTGTGTGATATGTGTGAACATGTATGTGCACATGCATAAGCCTGTGTTGGTACGAGCATGTCGGGTGTCCTCTAACACCCTCTGCCTTATTTTCTTGCATGCAAGTACATGCATATGCATAGGCCTGCGTGTGTACAGAGTGTGTATGTCCTCTATCACTCTGCCTTATTTACTTATGATAGGGGTTTCTCACTGTACCTGGCACTTGCCATTTCAGCCAATCTGGCTGTCCAGTGAGCTCTGGGAATCTGCCTGTGTCCATCACTAGCACTGGGGTTACAGATATGTGTAGAGAGCTGTCTGAACTGCACCCTAAGATGGCACCGGCTTCTGCTCCTTGCTGGAGCGCTGGAGTAATAAACAACTCCTTATTTGGCTGCGACAGCTATCTTGATCTGCTTCCGCATAATGGTATCCTATCAGCGCTTCCCACGTGGCCTCGTGTGATGGGCTAGGCATAGAGCATATAAGGGCTTGGGCTGCTCCCCTTGGGGGTCAGAAGATGAAGGTTCCTGAATAAACTGCTTAAGAAGAGTCCAAGAGTGTTGTGTCATCCTTGCTGGTCGAGGTTGGGTGCGACATAGTGGTGGCTTGTACGGAGAACCCTGAGAAGACTCAGAACTTCTGCAGTCAGGGCAGTGTGCTGGTAAGTTCCCCAGGTAAGAGGGGATAATAAATTCCACGGGAAAGGGCAGCTAATTTTGCTCTTCTCTGTAGATAAAAGAGAGAGTGGGAAGGTCCGAGAGAGTGGCAAGCCGGGGAAGGTAAGTTCGTGAATTGACGAACCGAAAGTAAAAGCTTAGGTGAATTTTTCAGCATGGGCGCTTCTCAATTGCACCCAATTTTTTTGGCTCTTTGGGAGCTGCTTTTGTCAAAAAATTTAAAAATAGAGGAGTCAGGCGGGACCAGGCGGAAGGCATAGGCCCCAGGAAGTGCAGGGGAGTCACAGGACTGCAGGAACTGGAGTCTCTCAGCTTCCAAGGGACAGAGCTGGATCAGCGAACATCTCTGCCCCCTCCCTGCAAGAAGAGGGCCTGCATCCTGAGCTGGCTTTAGCCCCAGGAATCAAGCGGGAGCAGCCCGGAGGCATAGGCCCCAGGAAGTGCAGGGGAGTCTCAGGACTGCAGGGACTGGAGCCTCTCAGCTTCCGAGGGACAGAGCTGGATCAGCGAACATCTCTGCCCGCTGCCTGCTAGGGGAGAACTTCCCCCCAAGGCTGGCTTCAGCCCAAGGACTCAGGTGAGATCCGCCATTTTTTCTCTGGGGTCTTGCTAGGGTAGGACCAGCCGGGAGGCATAGGCCTCAGGAAGTGCAGGGGAGTCACAGGACTGCAGAGACTGGAGCCTCTCAGCTTCCGAGGGACAGAGCTGGATCAGCGAACATCTCTGCCCCCTCCCTGCGAGAAGAAGGTCTGCATCCTGAGCGGGCTTTAGCCCCAGGAATCAGGCGGGACCAGCTGGGAGGCACAGGCCTCAGGAGCGGAAGGGGAGTTGCAGGGCAGCAAGGAAAGATCAAGCTCTAAGACACCAAGAACTTCTAACACCAGAGATCAAGAGATGGCGAAAGGCAAACGCAAGAATCCTACCAACAGAAACCAAGACTGCTTGGCTTCACCAGAACCTAGTACTCCCACCTCAGCAAGCCCTGGATATCCCAAAACACCAGAAAAGCAAGATTTGGATCTAAAAACTCATCTCACAATGCTGATAGAGGAACTTAAGAAGGACATGAATAACTCCCTTAAAGAAATACAGGAGAAAACAGATAAAGAGATACAAGC
>JADRCD010206033.1:30729-40729 GCA_019843815.1 Montemys delectorum | reverse complement strand
ATTTTTTGCAAAGCAGCTTATGCTTGAAGGCATTTCCAGCAGAGCATGCTTTCGAAAGCTTCCCTCTTAGAAACAGGGTTTTAGAAAGTAGGCCAAGGTGGCTTGGCTTTCCCCCTAGAGCCCCGCCCCCATGAGATGTTATCTCTGAGCAGCACTCCGATGCTCTGCAGAATACTATGGGCTGCTGTGAGCTGAAAAGATGCTTGCCACTGTGCTGGTTTACCTGGTATCCAGCAAGCATTGTTTCCTGTGTCTCAAACATACTAGCTCATTTAACTTACTCTTCCCAACAAGCATATATGGAATAAGTATCTTTTAAGAAATGAGCAAGAACAACCTCTGACTTATGCACTATAAGTTTGGAGAATAAGATACACACTAAGCCATTTCTTAATCTATCTTCAAGGAAATGAGTATCAGAATTTTGAAGGCTCCCTTCTGATTGTCTCAGCCCCTGTAATACCAAAAGCCTGCACAAACTATAGATCTTTAAATTTATCCTCAAGGTGTCTAGGGAATACCTGAACTTCCAGAAGAGTGTGGGATTTGTCCAATTTTGTCAAGTCTCTGAATAGCATGGTTTCCTCAAACGTTCAACTCCGAAAGTTTTAAATGTGTTTCTTTTTCCTTTTGCTCAGGTACCAGATATAAGATCATTGTATGTCTCTGATGTGCTTCGCCTTTCAGAAATGATTTAGAAAACTAAGGAAGTCCCCATTCTCTCATTCAGTCTTCCTTGTGTACAGAGTTAAGAGTAGCTGTCTCTGAAAAAATGAAGGAGGTGGACCAGGAAGAACAGGACTCCAATAGAGGTGGGCCATAAAAAATGGGACCCCAATGGAGGTGGGCCAGGAAGAACAGTATCCCAATGGAGGTAGGTGGAGAAGAACAGGACTCCAAGGTGGTTGCCCATAGTCGTTGTTGTCTGTCCGTATGATGAAATTCCTGAAGCTGGTTTTTCTACAGAAAAGAGCTTTATTCAGCCCGCATTTTTGAAGGTTCAAGGGTATGACATTGGCATCCGCTCTGCTCTGGTATGGACTTATGACAGTGCTTCCAGGAAGGAATGATTAAATGGCAAGAGAAGGAGCCAGGCATGACCCAGCAGCCACTTTTACTCTTTTAGAACAACTTACACTAAGAAAAATTAACTCAGGAAACCACGAGCCCTTGAGCACAACTGTAATCCTATCCAGTGACAGTGTTCTTGGTACCCTAACTAAGCAGCTCCAGCAGTGTCCTGCACATGCTGAGAACTAGGCTCCCAGCATGTAAACCTTTGAGGGACAAAACCACCTTTACATGGCAGTACTCTCCATCACCAGGGGGCCACTCTAATGGTGACATTAGCTTCCCTTTCCAGGAAAGGTTCTTGTCAGGTAGGAAACAGAGCCAGTGGGGGGTGGGGTAGGGGAATGGGAAGCATTTGTTTTGTAGACATTGCAAGAGAAAGATCTCAATCCATCTTTCAGATCAGAGAAGAAATAGTTCTGGGTCCAAATAAAATCTCAGAGACCCCAATGCAACTGGGAGGTTAAGACTGAGCTGGGTGTGGGATTTGATCACCAGAGAGCTTGAGGGAGAACTTGTATTTGGAAGGTTGTTTTTCAGAGGCAAACCAGCCCCCAGAAGCTAAGACTTCCTGTGCTTCTGAGGAGAGGGGCTGGGACCAACCTGTATGCTGCCCTGAGTGTGTGGCCAGACCCTAGTGGTGAACACATGCCAGCCAGAAACAAGTATGTGACTCCTCAGCCTGGCCTGCCAGCCTTCTGCCTGGACATGTGAGCTTAATTACTCTGCTGCGCTCTGGAAGCGATGCTGGCTTGACCTTGAAATCTCTGAGCAGGAGCCAGGCCCTGCTGGGTTTGTAAATTCCTCCTGTTGTAGGTACAGTTTGGCAGTGCCCAGTTGGGTAGCTTGTCTCCTGCGGTTCTAAGAGACGCCTTATAGCAACTGGTCTTGCTTATGCCTCTTTTACCAGCCTGGGCTTCTCAGATAATGACTGAGACTGTTGATGCCTCTTTGGAGGATTGGCCAAACCCAAATGTCTTCCTTGGGCTCTCTGAGCCTTCTTATACTCAAGGTCGACCCTGTAAAAAAATTTGCCACTGTATATGCAAATAGGTTTGCTTTTTCCATGAATTGAGGCTGCTGACGTATTATCAATAAATGAAGCTGCTCCTTGGGTGGGAAATGAGTTCTGTTTCTTTTACCATGTGATAAACGTTAAGAGCTTAGGAATGTCGGATTATTGATACTTAATGACAGCTGCTGGGTTTTTTTGTCATGATTTTTTTTTTAATTCTGGAATTATTTTAGATTTACAGAAAACTTACGCAGATATGAAGAGCTGGTCTTGGTCTCATTCTGTTTAGTTGTTTATTGACTGATCTTTGTGGTACTGGGGATCAGACCCAGGGCTTTGTCATGGCAGGCTTAGTGTTGTGCCACTGAGCCACCCCTCTAAGGAGTGCTTCCACTGTGGTTAGTATGTTACACAGCCACGGGATATCTGTCAGAGCTGAAGACTGGTCATGGTGCAGTTTTCTAAACTAAATCACATACTTCATGCAGATTGCCTGACTGTCCTTTATCTGTTCTAGGATCCAGTCCAGGATCCCACAGAGCTCTTTGTAGCATCACAGCTTAATCTCAGAGTTTCTTACCTCAGGGCACTAAAAAGACAATACAGAGCGACTAGATTGCAGCTTCTCTTGCGGAGGATACATCTTTACAATAACAATTAAGTAACAAGCTTGACTGCCAGCAGTCAGTTTTTGAGCAGCCGCTGACTTTTCCATTGGACTAACTGTCCACGTTCAGTTTGATACAGCCACTTCTGTGTATTGACTTTATGCCCTCAACACCTCAAACTCTGAGTTTCGCTTCTCTCACAGCATATCTGCTTCTCATACGAACATTTCAGGTTTCTGATATAGATGCACATGTGTCTATGTGTGCCTGTGTCTACACACCTGTCTGTACTTGCCTTTCCTGCCATATTGAATCTCAAAATGCCTTGTGGTTTTTCAGACACGAAGAGCTCTTCATAGGCTAATCACTGTAATAAAAGGTTTACCTGTAGAAAAGCTAGATTAGATATCATTTTATGATGTTTGCAAGCTGATTTTTGCAGCTGTTCTTTACATGTGTGTGTGTGTGTGTGTGTGTGTGTGTGTGTGTAAGTACACTGTAGCTATCTTCAGACACCCCAGAAGAGAGCATCAGATCTCATTACGCATGGTTGTGAGCCACCATGTGGTTGCTGGGATTTGAACTCACGACCTTCGGTAGAACAGTTGGTGCTCTTAACCGCTGAGCCATCTCTCCAGCCCTTTGCAGCTGTTCTGATACCCAGTGTTGTTAGGCCATGCTTTTGAGGAATATAGGCATCTTTACATAAAAACCTCAGCTTGACCAAGCTAGTTTCTCTAAAGAAAAGCAAATTCAAGAGCAAGCACGGTAGAGAGGTGTTCACACTAACTAAATATATTGTAGTAACATAGTTTAGATTCCTTTACCAGATGTAGAAAATGCTTAATATAGGACCGAAAGAAGGGTATAATTTTTTTTGAAACACCATATTCTTTTTTCTCTCTAAGGCCCACAGAGATAATTATATGATTGGAAAATTATTCCCAGGAGGCAAGTTTAAAGGAGGAGTGGAGAGCAAAGGGTGAGAAGATGGCCTGCCCTTCCGTGTAGATCAGAGGTTCTCAGCCTTCCTAACGCCTTCCTAACACTGTGAGCCTTTAATACAGTTCTCCCAACCATAAAGTTATTTTCATTGCTGCTTCATAATTAATTTTGCTACTGTAGTGAATCATCATGTAAATATCTGATATGCAGGAGATCTGATATGTGACCCCTGCGAAAGGGTCATTTGGCTCCCAAAGGGGTCGTGACCCACATTTTGAAAACCACTGCTGTAGATGGTGAGGTGGGGAGAGAGGTCTGTGCACAGTGTTGCCAGGATCTTGGGTACCTGCTGGTGACAGAGGCCAGCCTGTTTGAAAAGTTTTCAGGTCTGTGATCAGCTTTGAGTATGAAAGGCAGATGCTAGTAATTTGATTTGTTCAAAGGCACTATGTCTAGAGTTAGAAAAAAACACACCCAGGGAAAAATAGCAACACCTCATGATAGCTTTGCGTTTCCAGAAGCCTGGCTTCCCATAAAGTTAATTAGGAGAGGTGGAATGGTAGACTCTTGCTTCCAATTAAAAGCAAGGCTTTATTACAGCAAATGACGCTACCACTAGCTGGTACTATTAACTTTGTATTTAAATAAGGCATAAACTTTTAAAGGCTTTTTAAAAAGTACAAATAAGGGCTAATTGGGACCCTCCCTTTCCCATTTAAAATTGTTGGCAACAACTTAATTGAGTTTTGTTTGTGCCCATGTGTATGTAGTCATGATTCACACAGTCAGAGATTGCAGGACAGCTAAACACTGAAAGCCTACCGATGAATTTTCACATTGGGCCAAACAGTCCATTTCCACCACACACTATTCCTTCTCTTTGCTCAGATCTTTTCCTTTCTAGACCAGCCGCATGAACCCCTGACACTCTCCTACCCTCAGTCAGATGGGAGTCATTTCTCTTTCTCTGGGCCTGAGCAAGGCTCTTGACTTTATCTCTTTGAGGGATCTCTGGCCTGATGACCCCTGCCATCTGGTGTTTACTAGTTATTTGCATTCAGCCCTTAAGTTTTGCTCATTAAACACCCTAGTTGGCAGCCCTGTGGCTTCCCTGCGACTTTTACAGCTTGGCCTTGGGTACAAGCTGCTTCCAACAGAGCCTGAAGGTACGAACATCTCAGAACATTCAAAAACAAACAAAACACTGAAAAGAAGGTCGTAAGATTTGCATGCAGACTTGTGCACAGTCTAATGGGGTAGGACCATACTCTTAGGAGGATGTGTTTGAAGATTTCTATGGGGCTAGAAAGATAGCTTAGTGGTTATGTGCACTTAATGTCCAACCATGAGCATGGGTTTGAATCACCTGTATAATAGGTGGTCCTGTGTGCACCTGCAATCCGAGCGCTGTCGTGGGGGGGGGGTGGAGAGAAGAGAATCAAAGGGGAACATCACCTGTCCTCTATCACTCATGACCTTATTTCTTTGATGCAGTCTCTTTCTAATTCAAGAGAGGCAGTTCTCGACCCCGTGGGTCACGGATCAGGTATCCTGCATATCTGCTATCTATGTTGCGATTCATAACGGTAGCAAAGATACCGTTTTGAATTAGCAACAAAAATAATTTTACGGCTGGGAGGTCACCACAACATTATGAGGAGCTGTATGAAAGGGTGGCAGCGTTAGGAAGGTTGAGAACCGCTGCTGTCCTAGAGCTGGTGGGTTGTGGCAGCCAGCAAGCCCTTCTCAGGTGTTTTGGCTGCAGCGACGAAAGAAAGCATGGATCAAAACAGCAAGATCCTTGTCCGTTTTGCTCGGTGTCCACCAGTCAGCGTCTTGAACAGTGCCTGCTGCACGGTACACACTTGAGCTAACTTCAGGAATTCTACTTTGCATCGGGTCCTGTGTGTTTGCTCTCTGTCTCCAAATTCCTTCTATTCTTATAGCTCGACAAAAAGCTTTAACGCGTACAAGACCAGGCTTTCTCTCTCACAGACCCCCTCTTTCATGATTTCTACGGCTATTATGTTTCTTTTCCTAGAGGATTTTTCTGAAAGTACTCCCCATTGGCATTTTAATTGGATTCATGTTGAATTTACAGAGGGGGGGAAAGCAGTCACATTTAAGTTTTGGTTTGGTTTGGCTTGGTTTTTACTTTTTTTTTTTTTTTTTTTTTTTTCTTTTTGAGACAGGATCTCACTATGTAGCCCTGCCTGGCCTCAAGCGCACCAGGTAGACTAGGTGTCTCAGATTCGCAGAGATTAATCCATCTCAGTTCAGGTTGGCCTCAGACTCACTCTGTAGCCCAGGTGGACCTCGAACTTGTGGCTATCTCTTTGCTTTAGCTTCCTAGATACTGAGGATTTAGTATTTACTCATGAGATACCACACTTCGGGTTTTTAGTCTAAAAGCAAGCTAGACCTTTTTCTTAACTTAAATTTTTCATCTGGGGGCAAGAAAGATGGCAGTTCTCCCAACTGTCTTCCTAACTGCTTGCCTTAAAGGCAGGAACCACCACTCCCAGAGCCTCTAAAATGTTTATATCTTTATCTGTATACTAGAACTGATAATTTTTACAAATTGTTTAATCTGTGACTTATTGATTTTTTCATAATATATTATGATATATACATATATGTGTGTGTATATATATATATATATATATATATATATATATATATATATATATGGCTGGTGTACAGGCTGTAGTCCAGGTAATCCAACAGTAGCTGTCCCATAATAGAAAGGCCAAGCATCTGGTAGTTGTTCATCAAGGTTGAATGTCTCATCACTTCCTGGTGCTAGCATCCTAGAAGATTCTGGCATTGCCGCTGATCTTAGAATCCCTAAGAAGCAGGTTCTAATGAAGGTGAAAGGATGCCTCAGGAGCTGGGTAGATGAGCTTGCCAGTGAGAGTGAAGGCAAAAGGCCAAAAGTAAAAGCTTTCTTCTTCCGTGTCCTTTAGCCTCCAGAAGACACAACTCAGAATTAGGACAGACCTTTCTGACTCAAAAAAATCCAGATAACACAATAGGAGATATAATATTTCATAATATATCTCATGAAGATTCAGTGAGTCTCAGATTAGATAATTTGCAAAAATTATCAACTCTAATATATAAAGAATGGTATAAAAATTATAGTTGCTCTGGGAGGGGTGGTTCATGCCTTTAAGGCAAGCACTTAGGAGGCTAAGTGTACCTTGGGTTTTGGTTGGTTCTAGATGTAGTCAGATTGACAATCAAGATCAGCTATCACAAAGCCTGAACTGATGAGAAAGAATTGACTGTTCATAGCAAGGTCGGGTTGGTCAATATAGGCTTCCCGGAGGAGATACCCAAGGCTGGTAGAGAAATTCTAGAACGTGAGCTCAGTCAGGTTCCTGGCTTCTCCCTGATGAGAAGCCCCTTTCCTTCATTTTACAGCATATCTGAGACCTGACCAGAGGAATCTGTTTAGTGTCTGTAATTGTTACTGTTCTATGTCTGTGGTAAAACGCCAAGCCTACTACAACTTATAAAAGAAAGTGTTTAATTGGGCTTATGGTTCCAGAGGATTAGAGTCCATGATGGTGGTAGGATCATCTGAGATTCCACATCTCACAAGCAGGAGGCAAAAAGTTTGCTGGCGAGGATGTGTTTCTTTTGAAACATCAAGCCCATCCCAAATGACATACTGCCTCTAATAGGCCACACCTCCTAATCCTTCTTAGACAATTCCAATATCCGAAGATCAAGTATTCAAACATCTGAGCCTGCGTGTGTGTGTAGGGGTGGGATTCTCAGTCAAATTACAGGGTTTTTTTTTTTCATTTTAATATTTGTACCAACATTCTATTTGTTGATACAAATTTTTCTAGTTATCATGCTCCTTAAAATTCTTACCATCTCTCTCCCAAAATACTAGCTCCAAAAATACTTTCACGTTTTTAGTGAAGCAGCACACTCTACTTGTTAGTATCAATCTGATAAAGCTGCTGTAACAAAATACCAAGGATTTAGTAACTTAAAAGAGGCCAGAAAGCTGAAATCAGGGCACCAGCATGGCTGATTCTAGTGAGGGCTGTCTTCCTGGCTTTCGGAGTTCTTTCTGCATCTTTACACGGCCAAGTAGGACAGGGCCGGAGTAAAGCTGGAGAGAAGGGGGAGGGGAACCTGTTCCTTAAAACCTCCCAACTTTATGTATGTGTACATGTGGGATTCAATATAAGCACATGTTTCTCACATGTATGTGCACATGTGCTATCTTAGCTAGGATTTCATTACTGTGAAGAGACACCATGACAAAGGCAACTTTTATAAATAAAAACATTTCATTGGGTCTGGCTTACAGTTTTGGAGGTTCAGTCCATTATCATCATGGTAGGAAGCATGGCAGCATGCAGGCAGACATGGTGCTGGAGGACCCCAGAGTTCTACTTCTTGATCCAAATGCAGCAAGGAAGAGGCTGTCTTCCAAACTCGGGTGGAGCTTGAGCATAGGAGACCTCAAAACCCACCTGTACATTGACACACTTCCTCCAACAAGGCCACACCTCCCAATAGTGCCACTCCCATGGCCAAGCATTCAAACACATGAGCCGATGGGGGCCAAACCTGTCTTAGATTGGCTCTCTCTCTCACCTGTGTATGCACATGTGGAAGCCAGTGTAAGGATTCTCTATCTCTCCTTACCTTATTTTTGAGATGGGGCTTCTCACTGAGCATGGGCCTTGTCATTTTATCTAGACCAACAGGCCGGAGAGCTCCAGGGATCTTTTCTATGTTCTCTACTCACCCAGCACCAAAGTTACAGAAGTGAGTGGCCGTACTTGACCTTTACATGAGACTCAGGGTCTCAGGCTTGTACAGCAAACACTTTCCCTTCAGTCCTCTCAATTCTCTGTCTTCCTGCAGTCCCATGGTAAGCAGAGAGGGACAGGGAGTACTGGGGGTCTCAGCATATGAACATGGGATGGAAATGTTTTAATTAGCCGTTCTTGGAATGACAAACCCATGGTTCTTTATTGGGAACCCTTAGAGCCAGATGTGGTTTAGAGCTCAGCCTTTGAGGGATCTTTAGAAAGATGGCGTGCTAGCTAGCTGTACTGTGTCAGGAAGTACTTCCGGTGGGTTTTGTTATAACCCCTTGTTTTCAAGTGAATCATCATTGCAGCAGCCCAATGTAAGACGATCGTAAGAACCAGGTAAAGAGAGATTAAGTGGCCCGGCAGTTCAGATCAGACAAAACATGACCGCCTCATGCCTTGTGGAGCAAACTCATGGGACAAAGCTATTTGGATTTCAGAGTTACAAACAAATTTGTGGACTTGCTGCAGCAAAGGCCTTGGTGACTCTTAAACAAATCTCCTAGAAGTAGGGGTGGGAGAATCAAGCAGGACTCTGCCCCTCCTATCCACTGGTTTGTTTAGATCCCAGGCCTTGAGGGGATCCACTTAGAGAATAACAGCACCTTGCACCTGAAATCGTTCCATGTCCCTCGCTACACCCCCACCTTCCTTGTGGCAGAGCCCAGCAAGTCCCATGCTAAGCCTCTTTTTTACTTATCCTTCTATGCTCCCAGACGACCCAGGACAAAGAACTGGCTACATTTGGAGACCACACAAGCTGAGCCTCGAGATGAGAAGTGGTGGCCCAGCAGGCCATCTCAGAAAAGCTAAAGAGAAGCATTCCTAGGGGCCTTCTCTGTTTTCTTCTCTGTGGAGATTGAACAAATACATGGCCACATTGACTGAATATTTGCTCTGCTTGAGAGAACTGGGTTTCTTTAAGTAGGAGGCGATTAGCCACATCACAATGGGACAGCGCTACTCTTTGAGAGCTTTGTGTTGAGTGTACAAACCTCCTTGGGGGCAATTAGTATTTTCACTTACCCAAGCAGTGGTGTTAAAGGCACCAGCAAATTGTTTCTTATATGTGAGGACCACTGGGACCTGGAAATCCAGGGGTTTTAGGATGGATTTGTCCCAGCCCTGTGTCCTGATAAAGCCACAAGTAGCTACAAGGTGTATTAATGCTCAAGTGGGTCCAGGCTGTGTATAGCTATATGGAACATCTGATATGTTAACATATTGGAGCTTATTTTAGTCCATAAACTTCTCTTCTCTTACTGGAGTCTGCAGAATACGATTATGGTGAATTGGACTCACAGATTCCTGGGCACAACCAACTGATTTTTCTCTGAGGAGGTTCCCAGAGAAACTATAGAGATTTGTTTCTGGTGTACTGATCTCTGGGTCAGGCAGATTTCTGGGAAGGTATACTTTACTTGTAAATCTAGTTTATCATTGTCTTTGTTCAAAATATGGATAGCTTGTCTGTCTGTCTGTCTGTCTGTCTGTCTGTCTGTCTGTCTGTCTGT
>JADRCD010206033.1:5929-30719 GCA_019843815.1 Montemys delectorum | reverse complement strand
TGTCTGTCTGTCTGTCTGTCTGTCTGTCTGTCTGTCTGTCTGTCTGTCTGTCGCTCCTATAGTCAATGCTAAGGCATCTCTGGGTTGTGCCTTGGCTTCTAAGGTTTTCCTTACAAAGAATGAGAACACCCCGCAGGCCCATCAGGGCTATTTACGTGCTGGCAAATCCATCAGAAACACCACTCAGGTCATTTGAGATCTTGTCTTTTTGTCCCCACAATTAGTCATCCCCTGACTTTTAGAAGAAGCCAAACCTCAGAGATAAATCTGGTAAAAATATCATTTGGGATCAAAAATAAGCTTAACTCCAATACGCAAATTCCTGAGCCGCCTGCACAGAAGAAGTAGGACCCTGTCCAGGAAGCTCTGGTCTTCTAGCTGGAGAAAGCCGTCCATGTAGGGTTATGTTCCCTCCATTCTAGTCCACCTTGGCCAACTTTCCTCATCTAGTATCAGCTTGCCCATCTGATAAATGGAAATAGTGCATGGGGTTGTTGGATTACTTTATACAATGCCTGGTGCCTGAAATCTACTAGATTTGCTTTAGAGATACTCACTGTCCTGCTGATGTTCAGGATGGTCAGTGTGTTACCCTCCTAACAAATCATTGCTTGTTTTAAACAAGTAGGCATTTATTTTTCCAAATTCTGAAGGCCCTAGACCCCAAAGTAAAGAGCCAGCAAGGGCCACACTGCCTCTGGAAGGAACTGGGAGAGACCCCTCTCTCCCTTGCCCAGTTGCAGAGAATATACACATTCCTTAGATGTATCTGTCACTATGGCTGTCTTCCACTGCTGCCTCTGCCTCACTCCTGTGCCTGGTTGCCTTCTGCCTTTCTTGTAAGTGTATGTGGCATTGCATGTCAGGAAAACCTGGATGATACGAGCTAAGCATCTCCTTTTATGGTCCTTAACTTCATCACATCCGCAAAGACCCTTTTCCCAAATAATATGACATTCACAGGTTCTAGCAACTAAGATGTGGACATGGGAGGGGACCACCTTCCAGCCGCCCCTCCGAGGTAAATACTATCTGTATGACCATGGTGGTCACGTTGGGGAGACGATACAAAGCAGGACAGAAGTGCTGGCACATCCAGGGTTCTGACAGGTCACCCTCAGAGGTGGCACCCAGAGAAGTCCAGACTCTGGTCTGATTCAGCTGCCTACCCTTCGCTTATAATGGGAGGTTGAGGCAGGAAGATCAGAATTTTGGAATTATCCTCAGTTAGATGGTAAGTTCGAGTCTACCTTGCGCTAAATTGAGAGGCTGTCTCAAATAAAATGCAAATCAAATGTAAATCTGTAAACAAAAAGATTTATTTATTTTTTATTTTATGTATGTGAGTGTTTGCCTGTGGGTTTGTATGTGTGCCATGTGTATGACTGGTGCCAGAAGAGGACATTACATCCTGTGGAACAGATGGTTGTAAGCTGCCATATGAGTGCTGGGAACCGAACCCAGGTCCTGAAAGTGCAGCAGATGCAGTTAAATCACTGAACCATCTCTCCAGCCCATATATATATGGATTTTCTTTTCCTTCAGCTACTCACCCAAGATTCCTTTCAGTTCTGGCCTTGGCACACACCACCATAGGTGTTTATCTATTTGCAAAGCCTCCCTCCCACTACACCGTAAACTGTGTAGGCAGGAGAACCTCTTTCTATTTGTGAGGGGGGCCTCCAGGCCCAGGTTTTGTTCCTACCTCCTCCTCCTCCTCCTCCTCCTCCTCCTCCTCCTCCTCCTCCTCCTCCTCCTCCTCCTCCTCCTCCTCCTCGTGTTGAGGACAGAAATAGCACTTCATAGCACCTCACCGATGTCTGCCCAGGCCGTCATCAGAAGCATTTGCTGAGGGATGCGTATTTCACTAACAGCTTCATGGAGGAGACAGGAGCACAGCTTCCTCAGAATCCTACTGGAAACGGTTTTTGATTCTCTTGCCCAGAGTTCTACATTCCTGCCAGCTGTCTTATCTCCCCATCCTTCTCATTTCCACAGCCTCTTAAGACAGAAAAAAAAAAGAGGGGGGAAAAGAAATCAGCATTCCAGGGCTGCCCTGGATATATATACCGCCTCTAAGACAAGCAAATGTCCACTTGCCGTTATTCCTTAAAGTTCCTGAAAGATGCCAGCTATAGCAGTGATGGGAGGATGGGCTTAGTTCATTATACTGTCCCAAGGGATCAATACTGCCTCCTAGAGGGCCTGAGAGTGTAAGTGGTGGATGAAAGAATGAATGAAAGGTGAAGTGTGAGTGAGCTGAATGGAATGTTTGGAGGAGGTGTTCTTACATGGCAGCTGTTATTTGTCACCTTTAAAATAGGGACTTGCTACTTAGCTCAGATTGGTCTCAAATCCATGACCCTCCTGCCCCAGCCTCCCAAATATTGGAACCTCTTGTGTGTGCTATTGCACTTAGCCTCCCTGTGCTTCCTACCTTTCTTCTCCAAACCAATAGATTCTGGATTCCTCTGATGCATGATTACTGGCCAGTAGAACACCTAATGGTATTGGAATGAATACCCCTCCATTCTGTGGTGGTGGGGGGAACTTCTACCCCTCTCTCACAAATTATCATGATGCTCTTGATGACCTGAGGGTTCCATTGTCACCATAGCCCCCCTCCCCCAAACCCCATGTCACAGATATCTGACCTCCCTGCATCACTTTGAAGAACATGACTGGAGGTTACAACTTGAGCCCAATACTAAGTGTCTTAGGTTTTTTTTTTTTTTAATCTATTGCTATCATAAAACACCAATACTGAGGCAACTTATAAAAGAAAAGGTTTAACGTGGAGCTCATCATTCCAAAGGGTTTGAGTTCATGGCCATCATGGTGGGTATGCTATCTGCATGGCAGCAAGCAGACAGGCATGACACTGGAACAGTAGCTGAGAGCTATCATCTGGTCCACAAGCATAGACTGCTAGCTGAGAATAGCATGGGCTTTTGAAATCTCAAAGCCTGCTTCCAGTCATACACTTCTCCGACAAGGCCACATCTCCCAATCCTTCCCAAACAATTCCACCCACAGAGGACCAAGTATTCTAACCTATGAGCAGTCTCATTTAAACCACCACACTGAGCATAACTCACTTGAGGTCTAAACTTCTCCTGGCATAGATCTGGTCCTTTATTAAGAATGACGTGAACTACCCCCAACCCCAACATACACACACAAGATCCTTCCTACCTCAAAATATAGTATATGAAATAATTAAAAATAACTTCTAAAAATTAAAAACAGGATGGAATGGGAATTGTAAATGCCTTCAGACAACAGGAGTATTGTGTTGTAAGAAGCTGGGGAAATGGGGAATGATATTAGAATGCTAAATTGCCTGAAATTCTTGCTCTCTGACATAGCCTAGGCTAACTCAAGCAGTGTTGTGTAAAGTCACTCTTACTAATGGGCCAGGCTGGGTAGCTCATGCATTTACTCCCAAAGGCCAGCTTGTTCTGCATAATGAGTTAGTTTCAGACCAGCTAAGTCTACATAATAAAATCCTGTCTCAAAAAACCCCAAAAAACAAAACAAACAAACAAACAAACAAAAAAAAAACCTGTCTAATTCATCAGGGAGGGGCTTATTAAATCCTACCCCTATCTGAAAGTGATTGACAGTTGCTGGCTTCTGGGGGAAGGAATGTCAGTTTTCTTCAAGGAGGCAGGCATCCTCTTGGTCCTGTCAGACTTTTTCCCATGTGTCTTTGCAGAAGAAGAGTAATCTTGTTTTGAGTTGGGGAGTGTGTTTCTGGTCTACTTTCTAGGCTGTTCCTCTGCCACCGAGCCATTACAGGATGCCGTATGGTATTGGCATGAAGCCCCTGAAGCTGCTTCATGGTACAGGGTGGCCTCTGAAATACCTGTGTTCCAAGACAAGGAGCGTGGTGACCTTGGGACCTAGTAAGGGTGCTTTGGACACTGATGTCACTCCAGGGTCACCATCCAGAGCCAGTCTTTGTCTCCTTCCTCATTTCCTAAAATCAAGTTGCAGGAGATGGGAGCTGCCAGCGTATGACATGAATCCAGATTTTATCAGGCTGACTCTATTTTGGCACCACAGGGAGAAAAGGGGAATGGGACCGGGTGGAAACCAGTAGTAAGCATCTACTAAATGCTAATAGTTTTACATAATAATTCCATTTATTCCTCGTGACATCAGGCTGTGAGTCATTATTATCCCCTTATTATGATTGAGAAACCAAGGCTTAGGAAGCTAGGAGCTTGCTCTGCCGCCAAGAATACCTGCCGCTCTGAGCCAGGTGCTTCCAGGGCCAGGCTTTGGTTTGTGGTGGAGCTGGAGGTAAGAGAAGATGGTTTGCCTTTGCTTGGACTGCTTTCAGGGTCTGTGATCCTGAGCTGCTTTGGAGATCGGTGCTGTTTGGCATGGGCAAGGTTTTCATGTATTCAGGCCATACACATTGAAGTGTGCTGCCCATGGGGATGGAAGTAGTGTTTATGAGTTTCATTTCCTATCTGTGTGACGCAATATCCTGACAAACAGAACTTGAGGAAGGGTTTATTTAGGCTTACAGTTCCAAGGGTACAGACCATCATGGTGAAGACGACTTGGCCACTGGGGCTGGAGGCAGCTGGCCGCAGCCTCTGGAGTCAGGACGAAGTGGAGGAGATGGTGACCAGCTCACTTCTTTCTATGCAATCTGGGGCCATGCAGCCCATGGAATCATACTGCCCACATTCAGGGTAAGCCTTTCTACCTCCATTAACCTAATCTAGAGAGCCTAACAGAGACAGGCTCTGAGGTTTGCCTCTGAGGTAAATCTAGATCCTGTCTTTTAGTATGAAGTCTGTCTGCAGGGGATTTATATTTTGGTAAGAGAGAAACATACGCACATAAGCCGTACTTCTTGCTGTGTTAAGAGTGCAGTGGAAGGGACACAGGAGAAATCCAGAACTGAGGAAGGATGATGGGTGGGTGAGGAGTCAGTTCAGAAATGCTTTTCAGAGCTGGCAGGTTTTGAGCTGGAGTTGGAGGGCAGAGAGGCATGAAATAGCATGGAGTGTGCAGGAATTCACTCATGGTTCATGATAGCTGTAATCGAGGGGCAAAGGGCAGAGCAGAGAGCTCAGAAGTGTGCCCAGTGAGAATGAAGACTGGGTAATCCCTCCCCTGCGTATCCAGACTTTGGTGTTTGGCAGTTTTCGTTACCTCCAGTCACATCTGTTCAGAAATGATTAAATGGAAAATTTTGGAAAGGCGTTTTCTGCTGTCACAGCAGCTTAGAGGACCCACGGTAGGATTTTGAGATCAGCTGCGTGTGATAGAAAAACCACCTCTTGGCTTCTGAGTAGAGAACAGCCTGGGTGGGAGATGAGCCTGCAGCAATGGAGAAGTGATTCATAAAGTTTAAGTTGTACTCAGTTCTGAATAAGGTAATAAAACCGTACTGTCTTGCTCCACACCCGAACCATCTCTTAGTCCCATGTATCCGTTCTGTGCACATTAGTCCAGTGTATCCAAACATACTGCCCATGCTTTCCTGGTCTGTTTCAGGTATCAGGTCCACTCTCTCCATATTGCAGTAGTTGTGTTAAGTTGCTCTTACTACTTAGTAATGGGTGGGACTGGATAGTGCATGCCTTAGTCATAGCATTTGGAAGGCAGAGGCCAGCCTAGCCTATTAAGTAAGTTCAAGGGCCGCTGAGGCTATACAGCAAGACTCTTTCTCCAAAAGGGGAGGAGAAGCGGGGAGGGGCTTATAAAGCTCCACCCCTATCTGAAACATGATTGGCAGTTGATGGCTGCTTGAAGAGGAAGAATCCTTTTCTTCCAGGATGCAGACACTATCCATGATCCAGTGGATGTTCCCACACCCCCACACACAGGAAGCACTAAGTAGACACAATCAGTATTAAATTAAAAGGAAGGAAGTACATGAAAGTGGGAAGGAAATGTCATGGCAGGAATGGGTGAGGAACAGGTGGGAATAGGGGATGGACTTGATCAAAACACATTATTTGCATGTAGTATGTGAATATTTAATAAAATAGTTTTTTAAAACAATAGGCCTGTTGTGTTACAAAACCTTTTCTGGGGAGATGCCCCATACATGTACTCACCCCAAACAGGGAGCCCACGACAGACCAAAGTGTGGATACCACTAAAGTCCAACTTGGTGAACTAATGAGTTCTATTGGGGTGGCTTACAACAGTGTGGGTGAGGGGTTGCCTACAGGAGCAGAAATGACTCAAAGACAGCTGTATCAGCAAAGCCCACCCCAGCATGGGCGATAACTCACAAAGCTGGGAACCTAGAGTGCACTGTTCAACCTACAGGCCCACTCAACAGTCTAGAGACTATCTGCCTTAAGTAACTTGGTTAGTATAAACCTTTTCCAGACACTGGTCTAGTCTCAGAGTCTCGGAGTCTTCTTTACAGCTTGGCCCATCTGAGAATCTTATGTGTAGCTTGGTTTGTCTGAGAGGGACTCTCAGCATTTATTGCTTACTCTGGGTGGGCGGGGCCTAGTGAATCTGGTCAGTTTCAGGGACTTCCTGAAGCTATTTGAGTGCTTTACCTTCCTCTTTGAGGAGTGTCCCTGTAGGATGGAATGTACCTCACTTCTTTCTCTAGCTCTAAATGTGCTTACTGCCCCAATCTTCTCCAGTGAGCACTGAAGCTGGTATGGCTGTGTGGGAGAGGGTACATTATAGATGTCCACTTATGACTAAGGAATAGATAGGCCACATGCCTATTCCTAACAGTCACTTCTTCTTAGGAGTATCACCAGTGGTTATGATTCGTGGCTGATAACAACTGTGACCTATGGGTACAAACACATACTCATAAGGCAATTTGATAGACACATCACATTGGTCTAGAAAAAAACCATAAAAGCTACTTTCCCACTGGTACCTATGACCTCCAAGCCACAGGTTTCAGCTCTGGTTTACAGTACCAGGCTTGAACCCCCTCTTGTGGAGCAGGCCTTAAGTCTAATCAGAAGGCTTGTTGGTGTTACCCAAGATAGCAGAGCCACTATTGCCTAAGCATGCCCATCCTGTATTGCATACTGTTTTAGCAGGAGTGTTGGTGATGGCTCTCCACCAGCAGCCTTCATGGCCCCCTCCCTGCTAAAGTAAGCAAGAAAAGTTGAGAGTTCTTCTGAGACTAGCAAAGTGGAAAAGAAGACTCTCAGACAAGCCAAGCTGCAAAGAAGATTCTGAAAGCAGACCAGCTGCCTGGAAGAGGCAGAAGCTAGACCTGCCTGGAAGAGGTTGAGATCAACTGAGGCACCTGGAAAGGACACTTCAATCTGTTGAGCTGCCTGCAGGCTGTGGTGTGCCCTAGCTTCCCAGCTTTGTGAACTGTCACTCATGCTGGAGTGGGTTTTTGAGCAATTTCTGCACCTGGAAGTAACTCCTCACCCTTACTCCTGTGAGTGACCTGAGCAAAACTCTTGGTTTACCAAATTGGACCTTGGCAGTATTTGTTCTTTTGTCTGTCATGGGTTCCCTACTTGGAGTGAGATGTGTATGTTGTGTCTCCCCAGGAGAAGTTTTGTCACACAGCAAGGCCCCAAATGTAGAAGTAATGAGGTTGTCAGTGAAAATATGCCAAAGGCATGAAATGGAAGTGTAGCGTACAACCATGGGGATGTAGTTATTGGTATATGTATGAGCATAGTATATATAGGGTTCAGTACCCTTGCAGCATTGAGCACTCATGGGGAATTTTGGAGGGATTTACCCAGGGGTAAGCAGATACAGCTATCGCCCCAAAGGCTTGGAGAAGCGCTGTGCACATTTTTCCAGTCAGTTCCCTGTAATAGAAAGGCCACCTGTTGACTTCCTATGAAGATGAGTCTACAGCAATGGAGGAGGGACTTATTCAAGCTGAGGGATAGCTGAGTGGAGGCAGGAGGGGATGAGACTTGAGGCGATGAGATGTGATCCAGTTCAGGAGAGACATTCCACACTAAGATGGGGGAATGGGCCCAGAGGGAGTAAGAGAGTCAGGAAGTAAAGATGCTGCCCGACTTCAGGCGATGATGGGGTAGAGAGGAAGGGAACGGAGGAGGGGTTGGAGCCAAGGAAGGATTTCGTAAAGGAGAGGGCCTTTGACAGATGAGCGGGAGGAGCCCAGGAGTTAAAGAGTTGGTTTCCGTTGCTTGTCAGTATAGAAGTTGAAGGCTCTGCCCAAATGTGCCTCCCCTTCCTTTGTTCTCCTGCTGTGTCCCTGATCCTTGTACCCGCACACGCCCACCTTGACATGCCCTACGGCTATCTCACTGCTGTGGGAGAGGAGCATTGGCTTTCTACACACTTTATAAATAAGGAGACTGGGGCAAAACTTTTTGACCCAAAAAGGTGGATGAAGAAGAGGAAGAAGGAAAAGAAGGGGGCACAGCCAACTCATCTTAGTTTGCCAGGGCTGGCCTGGTTTTAGCATTAAAGTCCTCAATGCCAGGACAGCCTTCAGCCTTGGGTAAGGAGGGACCATTGATTAGGTAGACCCAATCGGGAGAAGATGGGTCATTCTGATGTGCTGCAAGCTGATACTACTCTGAGCTTGGGTCCCCATCTCCCAGGGACTGCTGTGTCACAGGCTCCCCGCTATCTTAGAGACACAATTGCCAGGTTATACCTAGGTGACCCTTGACTGTGCCTGAGAGTCGACAAGTATGGTTGTCCTTTGAGAACCAGTTGCTGTCCAGGACATGAATTCTCTGTCCTCCATGATGAACCTTGTGTGTACACTGAACATCCAGTGGAACCCCCACTCCCCATAAATATCTATCCAGTGGTCCAAACTCCAGTGGCCAAGTTGAAGCTTGAGTAAGTACTTTCCCCTGATCCATTCACAGTATGCCTCTAGTGTGGGTGTTTTCTCTCTCTCTCTCTCTCTCTCTCTCTCTCTCTCTCTCTCTCTCTCTCACACACACACACACACACACACACACACACAGAGATGTCTCTGCTCATGCTCCTTGTAGCTTCCCCCAATTTTATTTAGAAAATCCAATAACTTTCCTAATCTCCCAAAGCCCGTGCCCCCTAGGGTAGGGGATGAGGAGGGGGTAGATCTAGTGCTCTAGGCAGCTTTGATGTCACACATATGCATCTGGGAATGGAACTCTGGTCCTCTCTGGCTGTCGGAAACCATGGAGATGATGAGCAGATGTTTTTCTAATAATGAGAAGATGTGCAGGCGCCGACACGAGAATAGTTTCCAGTCCGAAAGTTAATTAGCAAGCTGGGGAGCCCAGATAAATAAAGCTTTCTGTTTCCCTTTCTGCAGCCTAAAATACCAGATCTGGAGGTTTCCTCCCTGCCTTTTCCTCTATCCTGAGCATCAGGGTTTGAGAGGAAGCTTTTGAGTGCCTAGTAATTTGTGTGAGGGGGAACTGGCTTCCCACACAGCCTGTGTTCTGGATGACACATTGGCTCTTGGACATGGAGGCCATTCTTAGCAACTTGCTGGGTGATTAGTGCTACCCTCTTGTGGATCTCTTGACGATTATAGGAGATAAGTGTACCACTAATAGAGGACTGGTGGATAAAGATCCCTGCCCCACCCTGCCCCACTGCTGCATCATGCAGAGCTAGAAAAGGTAAATACTGAGAGCAAACTGATCAGCAGCATTAGTTTTCCACTGTACAGATGGGAAAACTAAGGTCTAGACAAGTTAAGCTGAGACAGCTGTTCTGTAGGGAAATGGGTTTAAAACTGGGTTTGTCTAATAGCAGGCCAGGTCTTTATCACTGAATATATTTTACAGTTTAAGGAGAGCCAAATCTTTACGTGTTCACAATGTTTGTCGTGGACTCTAGGGCCCTGTCCAATGCTAGGCAAGCACTGGACACTGAGCTACATTCTCTGTCTACTTCCCTATTTTAAAGGGACTAAGGACACTTCCCTGATAGGGACATCCCAGGAACCTATCCCAGATACTGACTTGAGATTGACTTGAGTTAGATGCTTGGGCAACTGTCTTAGTTAGAGTTACTATTGCTGTGATAAAGCACCATGACCAAATCAAGCTGGGGAGGAAAGGGTTTACATTGGCTTAGACTTCCACATGGTAGTCCATCATTGAAGGAAGTCAGGGCAGGAACTTGGAGGCAGGAGCTGATGCAGAAGCCATGGAAGGGTGCTTCTTACTGACTTGCTCTCCATGGCTTGCTCAGCCTGCTTTCTTACAGAACCCAGGACCTCCAGCTCAGTGATGGTCCCACCCACAATGGGCTGGGCCTTCCCCATTAATCACTCATTAAGAAAATGTCCTGCAGAGTTTCTTATAGCCAGATCTTATAGAGGCATTTTTCTCAACTGAGGCCCCCTTCTCTCTGATGACTCTACCGTGTGCCAAGTTGACATAAAACTAGCCAGCACAGCAACAAAACCTAGCCTTCCAACGTCTGGGATCCCAGTTTGTCCTCTCTGTGGCTCGTCAGCTGTCTCCTCCCCCATTGCTCTCCCATTTCAAGTTTTACCCTATCAATCTTTGTCTTCATTCTGAGAAATAATAGCACAAATGGGCTCAGGGAGTGTTTGTTTATTGCCACCAAAAGAAATGCATTTCTTCAGGAAATAAAGATACAAAGTCCCCAGAACTGCAGAATGGGAGACACGGAACTGAACGAGAGTATTCCATACCCCTGGTTGGTGGTATGTTTGCCCATTTTCAGTGTCTGTTGCTAACTGTGCTTTGAAACAAGAGACATGTGTTTTTAATAGAATTGCAAGTTTTATGCCTTGTTAAAAATACCCACATGGATGCTGGCTAGGACTCTGGTGGGAGACTGTGGAACAGCTATGAATTCCGTTCCCAGCCTGCTAGGACAGAAAGGAAGTGGGAAGGATGGCCCATGCCCTCCCGTTTGCTTGACTGTGTACAGCCCTCACTGTTCTCCTTGGAAATGACTACTGGACCTCAGCCGAGCTCCCCAGCCCACCCCTATGTGGAGCAGTGAAGGGCTCCCTCCTCTCTCAACAGGATGACGGAATATTCATTTTTCACTTCCAGACAAGCTTTTGCTGTAATTGGGGAGAACATCCATTGGACTCTGTGGAAAGCCTGAATTACAGGGTTCTTTAAAGATCTGCAGCCTTACTATGACTTAACGGAATATTTTCTGAACACAGGAGCAGTGGGGGTAAGGGCCAGACCTACAGTAACTTCCTCAGTGCAGCTCATGTCTTCATGTCTCCAAAGGGGTCTACTTTTACTCTCTCTCTCTTTCTCTCTCTCTCTCATATCAAGCTACCTCTTATTAATCTTTTTCCTATGTGTATCAGGTATGGATATATAAATAGAATGCTTATAAAATTATGGCCACGTTCTACAATATGTATACTGCATTTTCTCCAGAATATTATGTACACCTTCCCATTTCACAAAGGAGCCTTTGAAAGGTGTCTTTTAAAAATTAATGGGGGGCTGGAGATGTAGTTCACTTGGTAGAGTGCTAGCCTACCATGCCTGAGGGCCTGGGTTTGATCCCCAGCACCACATACACTGGCATCCTGACCCACACCTATAATCAGGAGGATCAGAAGGTCAAGGTCATCTTTGGCTAAATAGTGAGTTTTTTAAATCAGTCTGGGATATGTACCGGCTGGTTTTGTATGTCAAATACTTGACACAGTATTTTGTCTGCAAGTTTTTCCCGTTATAAAAATATCATAAGAGCCCTCTCCTTTGTGTCTAATTATGTGAAGTGCTTCTTTTGCTTGAATTATAACTGCGTTCCCCTATGTTAAAAGACAGACATGTTCCAGCAACATAAATCACATTTCTTTTGAATACAGAAGAATTCCATTCAGACTAGTTTAAAAAAAAAAAACACATGTTGTATTATAAACAGAACTGAATTTAAAAGGTAAAAAGCAAGTGAGAATAGGAGAGAATGTTTTCATAGTACATCACTTTGAACATAAATAAACCTGGATTGTAGCCTATGGATAAGGACTATTCACCGTATGTCAGTCACATCCCTTCCAGAAGTTTACTCTCTGCCCTGCAAGGAAGCGTAAAAGCACGGCACATGGACGAATGCTACAAGCTAGGCAGCTGATGGACACGCACTACGAGGAGGCAGAAGAAGAGGCTGCTTTTAAAGATTGTCTGGGATTTAGGAAGATAGAAATTTCCTGTATTGACTCAGGAATGTGCTTAGTATATTACAAATATCAGTTAAAATTTCTTTACAATAAGCCTGTTTATTTGCCATTAAAAGCAATTGGACTTTTCATACATACATGTGTAGATATATACATACATACACACACTATATCTCTATCTCTGTATATATACATACACACATATATACATATTCATGTATACATACATGTATACATGTATATGTATATACATGTTCAGACCTGATGACCTGAATTTGATCCTGGTGTTCACCTGTAGAAGTAGCAAACAGGGTTGAGGGTTGTCACCTGATCTCTGTGAAGTTTCTGTGACATGCATGTGAGTGTACATGCACACACACACACACACACACACACACATACACACTTTAAATCGTAAAATTTTTTAAAAATATTTTTATATTTGCTCTGTGTGTGTGTGTGTGTGTGTGTGTGTGTGTGTGTGTGTGTGTGTGTTAAGCATGTACCACAATACCCATGCATAGGTCAAAGGACAATTTGTAGGACTGGGTTTTCCCCTTCTCCTATGTCAAGTTGCAGGAAATGAGCTGAGCTCATCAGGTGCCTTTAGCAGCTAAGGCAGTGCTTCTCAACCTTCCTAATGTTGTGACCTTTTAGAACAATTCCTTACATTGTGGACCCCCACCACAAAATTATTTTTATTGCTACTGTATAACTGTAATTTTGCTACCGTTAGGAGTCATAATGTAAATATTTTTGGAGATAGTGTTTGCCAAAAAATGTCATGACCATAGATTGAGAATTGTTGAGCTAAGCTATTTTACTGCCCTACCCTAAAAAAATTAAAAAGTAAATTAGGCTCTTATAAAAGCATATAGTTTAGTAAGATTATAGCATGTAGTAAGACTGGAAAGCTGGGTATTATGTCTCACACCTATAATCTCAGCACTTGAGAGTCTGAAGCATGTGGGTTGCTACTAAGTTTGGAGCCAGTCCAGACTATATAGTCATTTCTAGATCAGCCTGGACTATACATTGTAAGACCCTGTCTGAAAGAAACCAAGAAACATTGTGAGCTCGATATGTCTGGAAGGTGGTAAAAAAAAGACAGTATCTTTTAAATGAAATATTATCAGAGCAAAGGGAAACTATGGGCAGGAAGGTAAGATTAGAAGTGTAAATGTTATAAGAGAGGACTCTGCTGAGGTTGCTCACAGGCAGGTCGGTCTCATGTAGCTGAGGAATGACTCCAGGTAGCAAGTGTTCTGCAGATATTTGCTACAAGAAGAATGGTGCATGCATGGATGGACGGACGGATGGACAGATGAACGGATGGATGGATGGATGGATGGATGGATGGATGGATGGATGGATGAACCAGTGACTTCCCATATGCTCCTGAGTATTTGGGAATAGCAGATGGAGCTTCTGACTCTCAGCTGACTTTATGAGAAAGCACATAGTGTGACGTATTAAGAAATAACCTCAATTAGACTGAGCACAAGCCTTTACCTAAGGAGGCAGAAGCAAGTGATTCTCCATGAGTTCAAGGCCAGCCTAGTCTACTTAGTAAGTTACCAGCCAATCAGAGCAGGGCTCAGCAAGTAAATGTCCTTTGCCCCAAAGCCTGACAACCTAAATCTCTATGTGCTATGTGCGTGCCATGACACACATGTATGCACACACAAATCAATAAACAAATCTGAGGGGAAAAGTTAAAGATAGAAATCACCTCAGTCTATAAATAAGGAACGAGTTCAATGGCAGTGGGGACAGAATTTGACCTGCCTGTCTCTTACAGTGGGACTCTATCCCAAGAACTGGACTGTGCTCATGTCCCATTGGAAAGAGCAGCACTAAGATGAGTCAACCTGGTGACCCATTTGGCAGATGGGCATGCTGGGGATCAGGAGCAGTTTCCTGACTCAGGCAGAGTGCATGGTAAGAACCTCTGGAGAGCACGGTGAGAAAGCTGACTAAGAAGTAAAGCGACCTTCACACCCCTCCTGTGCTTTTAATCCCAACAGAGGTAGTCAGAAAGGCAGGCAGATCTCTGAGTTCAAGGCCAGCCTGGTCTACAGAGTGAGTCCCAGGACAGTCAGGGCTACACAGAGAAACCCTGTCTTGAACCTACCCAACCTCCCCCCCCCCCCCCCCCCCCAAAAAAGAACCGAGTCTTGCCTTGCAGTTGGTCAGGTTCATGTGATAACACTCTACCTCCTGGAATGACTGAATTTGGAGGTCAGAAGGGTGGGACCCTGACGCTTATAGTAGAAAAAGACACCGGGGTACTCCATCCTGCAGCACACATGTGTACACTGAGGAAAAGCATGGAGCCTTGATACTGTGACTTCCTGCCTTAGGAACGGTGACAAAGGCACCTCGCCTGTGGCAACTGGTGTGCACTCTGCAGGAAGACAGGAGACAGGCTCATTCCCACTAGGACAATACTGCCGGTTCACATTCAGTCCCAGAAGCCTGAGGCATCTCAGTGTTGTTCATTCTTAGCTGACTTGAAACCGGATCAGCCCCCTTTTGTGCTCCTATGTGCTGGCCCCGTCTCACCTCTTCACAGCAGTATCACCAACTCAGATGCTCTCGTTCTCAGATGGGTAGCATGCTGCCAGAATCGGGTGGCAGGGAAGGTCATGCCCATATAGATTGTACTGATTGTGTTCGATCTCTTCAATTTTGGTCTGGCACTTTCCACCCTATCTTTTGCAACCTTTTTTATCTAAATCCCTGGCCCTGCCTTGCCTGGCTCTGCTCCACTCTGATCTCAGATACCATTCACCCACAATTGCAAATCAAAATTGCACATCATGTGAGTGGATAGTAGGGGAACAATCATGGTCCCTGGATACCCATTACTTTTGGTATCCAGATCCAACCATAAATTCCCCTGGGCCAAGGGAAGGGCCACGTGGCAGGAATCTGAGCATTTGTTTCTTTTTTTGGCTGTCTTCTAGGCCTGGGTTATGCTTATTATTTTTCCTTCAGGCTTCTAGAATCCTTCAAGATATTTTTAAGGGACAAATAATGTTTTGGTTCCATGGTGTGATGAAATACTCTCTCTGAAAGTAATTGCTAAAGCCAGGGTGCCTGGTGCCGTGTACAGTGGGTAAGTCCATCGATTAGGGGAACTGAGACTTACCAAGCCTACAGCACAGTCAGAATCAGGTACTAGTGTTCAGCATGGTGGCCTGAGTCTGGACTTGCAGACTGGTATCACTTATTCATAAGTAATTTCATTCTCTCACTATAAAAATAAAATGTTAAGGGAAGCCCCCAGTTTGGTGTTTTCAATTCAGCTCCCTTCCTAAATGTCTCTGACCCCCCATTTCCCTCATGTACGAATACAAAAGGATGCTGTGAACCTGGTTCCACTGCATCACCATAGTAGTTATGGAGATGCTTGCGTCCGAGTTAGGGTTCCATTGCTGTGAAGAGACACCATGACCTTGGCAACTCTTATAAAGGACAACACTTCATTGGAGCTGGCTTACAGTTTTAACTACAGGTTTGGTCCATTACTGTCAATGCACGAAGCAAGGTGGTATGAAGGCAGACATGGTACTTGAAAGGTAGCTGAGAGTTCTCCATCTGGATCCACAGGCAACAGGAAGAGATACAGTTCCTCCAACATGGCCACACCTACTCCAACAAGATCATGCCTCCTGAGAGAGCCACTCCCCATGGACCATCCCCTAAAAATGGGGACCATGTTTTTATTCAAACTACCACAGCTTATTTGCAGTGCCCTAGGTAGAACACACAGGGAATTAGCATTTGTAATGAAAAGTACACATGGAAACCTTTTCCAGGAGAGAGCCTATGGGATTAGCTGTTGTTGGAGAAGCTGTTTTGATGTCCTCCTGGATATTTAAGCAGAGGTCACAGCCCCAGAGGGCCTATGCAGATGCTGGGGACTAAGCAGCTGTTCATCTGTGACAGATCTTGGCAGAGAGATCTGGACTGTCCTTTTTGCTGAAACAAACCCAGTAAGCCCCATGCCTTGTGGTTTTGCAGCAGAACATGCTATTCTGCCTAATTAAAGGGCGCTCCACTAAACCAGAAAATGTACAATTTCTAAGCTACTGTGTGTTGGTGTGTGAATGTGTGAGTGTGTGTGGGTGTGGGTGAGTGTGTATGTGAGTGTATGTGTGAGTGTGTATATGTGTGTGTATGTATGTGTGAGTATGTATATGTGAATGTGTATGTATATGAGTGTGTGTGGGGGGGTGTGGGTGTGGGTGTGTGTGCGTGTATGTTAAGGGTGGAAAGGTTTAAAGTACAGGAGTGGACCATATTAGCTTTCTTATGGTGAAGTGTCACTGAGCTCTTGCTTAGAAATCTGCATTAGTTAGCTTCGTGTTACTAAAATAAAATACGAGAGATGACCGAGTAAAGATAAACTGTTTATTTTTATTTATTTTTAAACGTTCTAAGAATTACATTTACATTTTTATTTTATTTTATGTGTGGTAGGAGGCTTTCTCATGGATCAGAAAGACAATTTGTACATCTTATTCTTTCCTTCCAGCATGTAGGTCCTGGGGATCGAAGACAGGTGGTCAACTTTGGCAGCAGGCCCCTTTTCCCAGTGAGCCACTTCACTGGCCCCAGAGATAATGTATTGGTCTTGCAATTCCGGAGGCTCAGATCTGAGATGGAATGGTCTCCTTTGGTTTGGGCCTCTGGTAAGAGAGTCAGATGGCAGTGTGGCAGGCGTGTGTGCGAACACACGGTCATATGTAAACCTGAGATGCAAAGAGAGACTGAGAGAAGAGAGCCCCACTGGTCTCCATTTCTCTAAAGTCCACAGCATCTCTCATACTGCTTCCTGAGAGTAGGACATTCCCTACATTTAAGTGGAAGTGAAAACTCAGAGATAAAGCAAGCCCGTTGCTTGACGGTCTATGTGTGGTCTAAACCCAAGGGGATCCCTAAGGACATGCACAAGCGGTGGGTGACAGGAAGTGCTTTCTTGGTACTGCAGGCTCCTTTCCCCACCTCCACTGTCCATGCAGGGAGCAAGGAGGAGGGAGCAGACCACTCCTAAACTGTCCTTCAAGGTGAGAGGCTGCCTGTACTTGACCCTGTTTCCTTTGACCTTGTGCTAGTCACATCTTATATATAAGCCAAATGTACTAGTCAGGTCCTTTAAGCCTCAGGACCACACATGGTTTTAGCAGACCAAGCATAACTGTGGTCTGTGGTCACCTTATGGCTGGAATGGGGTTGGAGGGACTGTCTTATCTAAGGCAGCCTTGCAGCTTGGCTCTGGGGTCTGTACCACTATTCTCTAGGCTGTAGCTCAGGCACTGGCTGCCGCTTGCTCTCAAAGGCACCAGTCTCAGAAGGAGGGGGTGTTTGCCCTTTGTAGCCCTTAAAAATAGAACAATAAATAGACAACACTTAGAACCTTTGAGTCTTAAAGTCAGTAATTAACTTGAGTTCCTGAGGAATTGTACCCGTCAGCCTAGGAGAGAGGTTGGCAGTGAGCAGAGGCCATGCTTGTGGGATGTCAGAACTGAGATTTATCGTGCCAGATCAGGGAGGTCCAGCCCTAGATATGGTAAGACTCCAGGGGATTTGCACGGGGAATCCAGAGCCCTGAGAAGTGGTTTCTTCTTCCCATGGTGGTGTGAATGGGGCCTAAGCAAAGCTGATCCCAGGGAGCCCGTCTCAAGTATGGGTTACAACAGCCATTTTATATAAGCTCATGGTTCTGTGGCTCATGATATTTTGGTAGAGTTTGGCTGAGCAACTTTTTGCTTGATGTGGAATTGTTGGGTCTCTAAGTGGGATTCAGTTTGTGACTGGGCTGGTCTAGAGGGTCTAGGAAGGCTCGGTTCTTAAGTGAGAGGTCCTGGCATGGAGGAGTGGGAAGGGTGAGTTTAGCTGAGTCACGAAGGTGGCTAAACCTCTTCTTTCTTTCTCCCTATAGCCACAGGGCCGCTTCCTTTGGGTTTTCTTTCTCCATGTGGTCTCCTTAGCAAGGTTACCATGTCTTCCATGCAGATCGGGGCTTAATAGAAAGATGAGGTCACTTCTATTGTAGTCTATTGGTGCAGCTGTCATAGAGCAAGCAGTTCAGCCTCAAAGGGACAGAAAAGCAGGTTTTACTTGTCAAGAGAGGGCTGAAGTACTAACGGCAGCCATCTTTGACAGTGAGGTACTGCTGGGCCATGAACGATGAGAAAATTGGAGCCAGTGGTCACATCAAAGTAATAAAAAGTGATGACGCCCTAGTGTTTTTGTAGGTGGGTGTGGTGGTTTGAATGGGAATGATCCCCATAGTCTCATATATTTGACTGGTTGAGCCGGTGGAACTGGATGGGAAAGATGAGGAGGTGTGTGTGGCATCGTTAGAAGAGATATGTCACTAGGGATGGGCTTTAAGGTTTCAAAAGCCAGTGCCATTCCCAGTTTGTCTGTCTGTCTGTTTTTCTCTCTCTGCCTTGTGCTTTTGGGTCAGATGTAAGCTTTTAGCTTCTGCGACAGTGTCATGCCTATGTGCCCATTACCGTGTTCTCTGCCATGATGGTCATGGACTCTAGCTCTCTGGAACTGTGAGCCCCCAAATGCTTTCTTTCATAAGTTGCCTTGCTCATGTGTTTTATCACAGCAATAGAAAAGAAACTTAGGCAGTGAAGGAGTATTAGCTCACAAAGGAAGTATTTTTCTGATTCCATGGGTAACATACAGTCTTGTGAACACTTTGTTCTCCTTCCCAGGAGGTGTGGGCATGTCCAGCTCCAGAATTCTTCACCTAGTCTATTCTTCATTCTCAAGCCAGGTGATTTTTGTTATGAGTGCTGACTGACTAGTTGTGGCTTCCAAGAGCACAGTGGCTAGAGAGTCCTGAGACCTAGTGAGTATCAACATCACAATTAACCCTGTGAACACCAGCACCATGCTGTAAGACCCCATGAACATTAGGGCCTTGACATAAGACCCCATGAGCATCAGAACCATAATCTAAGATCCCATGAGCATCAGAGTCATGACATAAGACCCCATGGGCATCAGGACCATGATCTAAGACCCCATGAGCATCGCTATCGTGATGTAAGACCCCTTGAGCATCAGTGCCATGATGGAAGACTCCATGAGCATCAGCATCTTGGTATAAGACCCCATGAACATCACTACCATGATGTAAGACCCCATGAGCATCATAACCGTGATGTAAGACCCCATGAGCATCAGAGCTATGATATAAGAACCCATGAGCATCTCCAACATGATGTAAGACCTTATGAGCATCACTACTGTGATGTAAGACCCAATGAGCATCAGGACCATGATGTAGGACCCCATGAGTATCAGCACCATGAAAGAGATTTATACCCATTGACTCTATGGATGCTGACAGGAGAGCTTGCCTGGATTGGAAATAAGGGTATCTATGGTGGGTCAGGTCCCTGGGCCCTAGTTTCTGGCTAAGGTTGTTGGGTGGCCATTGCAGATGTGTTTGTAATTCCTGATACTGCACTGCTGGTGAGTTTTCCAGGTTTCCATGATCCTTTTTTTTTTCTTCCTGTTTTGAATTGTCACTCAGAAATGCTTAAATCAACATTCTAATATTAAATCAATACACTAGGGAGGTGTAAAGCCATCAGAGAAGGAAATAGTGTAATTGAGATAGCAGAAGAAACTCTGAAGGCCCCCAGAATGTTAATTGAGTGGCCGTATTTCCAAAGGAAAGACTTTGTTTCTTCTTGCCTCTGGAAGGCTACTGCTTCCTGGGTACCCACACTTGTATATCTGGAACTCAGAACTGTGAATGTAGATTTGGCAGTATTCTTTCAGACCGTGTGTTGCTGTACAAGGTTTGCCTCTTTGGGCATATAAAATCCCCAGAGGAGAACATGAAGAAATAGACATTGCAGTTTATATTATTTATCTCTAATAACGGAAATGAGTGATTCTGTGGAACCTGGGTAGCTCCATGGTGGGGTAGGGTAAGAAAGACAGTTAAGGGTAGGGCTGTGAATGCCTGCTTTCTGTAGCAACTCTCTAGGAGAGAGCTGGGTGTGTTACTCATGTGGTGGTCTCCTTGTCTAGCATTTGGCTTCAATCTCTAGCATCGTGTAATAGTCTGTGGTGGCAGAAGCCTGTATTTCTAGCTCTTGGTAGAGGAAGGACGATGAGAAATTAATGGTTATCCTCTGCTAGTGATGTCAGTCTGGAATATGAGAGAGCCTGTTTCAAAAAAAAAAAAACCCCAGATCTTTAGCAGAGGAGATTGATAGCAAGCATCAGCTCAAGATCAAATCCATCATTCCCTGGAGATTAACATGCACATCTGGTTGATACAGCTGGGAAGGGTCATAGTTCTTTGGATCCCCCATAGATATGTCATGCTTTGTCCTGGTCCAGCACTCAGCAAGTCACCCAGAGTCTCTGCAGTATCACCTGTGTACACCCAAGAACCAAATTATACTCAGGATATACTTTATAATCATTAAGATACAGAAGCAATTAAGGTTACTCATAACATCAGAAGCTATACAGCATTTTAAAATGTGCCATAATCATCCAAGGAAGATGAAATTAAATATAGCCCAGCCACAGTGTGGCCTGAATTTCATTTTACTGACTTCTTGTAATTGGTCACCTAAAAGTTATTGAAAAGCCGCTTAGAGTATCTGCTTACCACTTGCTGAGAACAGCGACAATAACTCACATAATTTGTTGTGTGTTCATGGACGCAGGGCAGCATGCTTTGGGCACCCAGGGCCTCATCTCAGCATTCTGGATTAGTGGGAGCTTCTGATGGCGTCATTAAGAAAACTTCCTTCACCTCTGTGTTCTGTTGGTTTGCATGGATTTTGTGGCACCATTCCTGAAAAAGAGGAGGTGGTGTCTCACTTTGACACAGGAGTGTTAACTGGATCTTCCAGTCCTGTGTCCTGGCCTGGGCAAGCTCTGTGGGGCACATGCAGGAAGAAGGCTGTTTGTCCTTTGTACAACCTTTATTCATCACTCTTACCCTAAACATGTGACTGGGGACTGCCTGCATACGGGCTCGGCTCATCCTCTCCCACAATTGGGTTACTTATCTTCACTTTAAACTCTCTCCCTGTCTCTCTCCTTCTCCCTCTCTCTCTTACACACACATTCACACACATACACTCACACACACACACACACACACGCTCACACAAACACACACTCTCTCTCACAGACTCACATACACACTCTCGAATACACACATTCACATACATACACTCAAACACACTGATAGAGACAACACCTCACTCCTTGTGCAGTTTGTGGTAAGTTTACAGTTACCTGTGCGTATTCACATTCAGCCATCCACTTCAAAACCTGCCTAGGATTTATTTTAATCAGGTGTCATAAGACTTGTAGATACAGAGATGTCTGCCAAAACAAGACGTCTACAATCAGGCCCCTGGAAACAAGAGGCATGGCATGTCACTTAGGTCTGTATGGGGAAGTACCATGGTTGGTCAGGAAGCAGAGGATGGTGAAGGGAAAATGGGTTTTAGAGTCTTTGTGGCTAGCCCTGGGCAAGTGATATTGGGCGATCCCTAGTATCTGCTCCTATGGGGGAGCAGTGAGAGGTGAACAAAAGCGGAGGCTGTGGCCTCTTATTGCTCACCTTAGATAAGAAAGAGATGCTGCAGGCTAGTGGTTTCAGATCTGTAAGAACTGAGAAGGCCCCAAGGCAGAGACAAGCTGCCTTGTCACGCTGAAGGGCTGGAGAAGTTGCCTTACTCCATTAGGGATCTTAAGTTAGGCAAAACTGGATCCCTGGCTTCCACATAATGAATCTCAAAGCAAGCCAATACAAAACAGAGTTTTGGTGCGTGCGTGTGCGTGTGTGTGCGTGTGTGTGTGTGTGTGTGTGTGTGTGTGTGTGTGTGTGTGTACATACTCATGCTTGTTTGTTTGTACAAGAGTGCAGGTACCATTGGAGGTGAGAGAGGATGTCAGGTCCCTGGGAGCTGGAGTCGCAGGCAGTTGTGAGTTGCCCAACTTCTGAGTGTTGGCAACAGAACTTGGGTCTTCTGAAAGAGCAGCACATACCTTTAACTGCTGAGCCATCCGCAGCCTTGAGCCGCAATGCACTTAAAAGATACTTTAGAAAGACATTTTTAATATAGATTTTAAGCACAAGGGTTAAGAAAAGGGCACTTGGGAAGAAAGAAGACACACCTGAGATGTGGGTTTTAGGCTCCTCACTGAGAGATGAGCTTCAGTGTGGGTTTTGCAGCTCATGAAAAGGCTTCGGAGGAACCTGAGTGAGAGATCACAGGCTGGGTCCTGACAAGATTACAGTTGAGTGAAAGTCTGTGTCACAGGGATGCTGGAAGGCAGGAGATCCTGACTGTAAACAGCTAGCTTCTTATTTGCGATTCCCGTGCCTGGGAAAAGGAATGAGGGCCGACCCAAGGTCATATGTGGGCTGGCCTTAAACCTGGCTACTGCTATGATAACAAAATATCTATGTATGAGATGAATGTTATCTTTCTGTCGGTGACCTTCACAGTCAGTGCTATTAACGGTCTAATTCCCAGCTGGTGTGAGGCTTCAGTAATTCCAGGATGCCGGGGTCCTTTCTTTCTCACGTCCGCGGAATGTTCCCTGTCCTTTGCCTCAGGGAGTAGCCCTAAGAAACTATCCTTTAAAAGGACCGTTCTCAGCCTGTGGCTGTAGGCTCCTACGGGCATGGAAGGACCCTTTCACAGGGATCGCATGTCAGATATCCTGCATATCAGATTTTATCGTTACCCTTTACAACAGTAACAAAATTACAGTTATGAAGTAGCAATGAAGATAATTGTATGGTCAGGGATCAACACAACATGAGGAACTGTATTAAAAACTTGCAGCATTAGGAAGGCTGATGCCCACTGTTTAAAAAATGTCTGCCCAGGAGACCGTAAGCATGCTTGGCCTTTGCAACTCTGGGCCCAGTCAGGAACCTTCTGTTTAGTATCATGCTGACCCCAGACATGTGTTTGAAACACTAGCATTATCCATAAGGGAAGTACATTTAGGCTGAGAAAAATGCTTAAATGCATTTATTATCACTGCATAGTTGCCACTGTAAGCCCACACTCATCTCTAGGCCCATTTCTCACAGGGGTGAGAATGTTTATGGCCTCCCTGGCCATCAAAGCTAGAGAGTTCCTCATTCCTTGCTGCCACGGATGTTCAGGTTCAACAAAGAGATGATGCACTGAGACAGATTTCAGGTGAATTATCCTTTAGTCCAACACTCTGGGGAAACTGAGATTGAAGATCCAACATCAATTGACAGACAAATGAGCCAATTCTATTGTCTGGCCCAACCCTGGGACTGTTGCATGCTGGGGTTTCTGAACTCTCAGTGTCTTGGGCCTGTGGCGGTGGTGAAGCTTCAGAGGGGCGTGGCTAATCACCTGCAGATCTACCTTTTTTCCCAGATTCAGGAGTTACCGATCCAGACCTTTCTACCTACTCTAGCCAAGCCTTCCATCTCCCCTGGCTTCTCTTCAGGAAAGCCACAGCCTCCCTCGCTGCCCAAGGGGTCCTTTATCCTCTATACCCAACAGAACTCTGGGTGTTAATTTGGAGCAGCTGTACCCCAGCTACTAGAGGGCTTCTGGGAGGGAACAGCGTGGGAGGGATGCCTGACTGGGTAAGGCAGGAGCCCTCCAAGGGGCCAAGCCACCCAGAGAGCCCCTTTCAAACGCTCTCTTTTCTCTAGAAACCACTGTCTCAGCAAGGGGCCAGAGCCAGCACAGGCCTAAGACAATTCTGCGGTAGAGTGGGTGTCTCATCTTGGCTCCTCCCACCTCCTAGGCGCCTTTCACTTTAAAATTTCCCTTCAGGCCTTCTAAAGGCAGCCCATGCCCACTGGCTGGATGGCAGCCCCTCTGTCACATTAGCAGAATTTCAGGGTCACCGTTCCTTGTTGTATTTGGGCCGGGGTGGGTGGGGGGAAGTCTAATAAGGAGGATGCAGTGTGTGTGCTCTGGTGCATCCTCAGAATTTGATCCTCTACCTTCTCAGCCAGGGATGTGGGAGACTCACCGAGGCAGGGGACTTGCCTAGGGTAGGAGTTTTAGTAAAGGTGTGGCTTAGGCTGTTGAGAGTCAAGGAGGCTTTGACGGGTATAATCAATACCCCAGTCTACATTGCCTACTGGAAAACATTTTTCTCATGTTCCAGAGGTTGAAAGCCCAAGACCAAGGTGTCCAGAGATTTTTTAGTTTGGGGGCTTGGGGGAGGGGTGGGGAGGTTGTTTGTTTGTTTTTGGGTTTGCGCTGTTTTGTTTTGTTTTGTTTTGGGTTTTTTTTGGGGGGGGTTGTTGTTTGTTTGTTTGTTTGAGACCTCCTTTCCTGGTTTTAAATGGCCACCTTCTCCATGTATCTTCAGAACCTATTCTCTCTGTCCACATTCCTCTTCTAAGGGCACTGGTTGGCTGGTACACTCTGACAGGCTTACGTACACTAAATTACCCTGTGAAGGCCTCAATTCCAATATGTGTGGTACTGGGGCTATAATTTCATTTGTTGGTTTGTTTGTTTGTTTGTTTGTTTTAGTGAGGAGAGGGTACCAATTCAGCTGGAACTGAGCACACACTCGTGCTCACACACACACACACACACACACACACACACATGCTCTCACATACACACACACACATGCTCACACACACACACACACACACAC
>JADRCD010206032.1:2382-18818 GCA_019843815.1 Montemys delectorum | reverse complement strand
TACATGTTTCAGGTAAGGGTAGGAATATTGCAAAGTTATTCCCTTAGTCATAATAATGGTAGGAGTTTATACATTTTTTTGTGGGTCATATTGATCATTCAGTATTACTATGTTGTATTTTAAGGGAATTTCATTTTCTTGCACAAAGCATATCTCTAGATCTTTTTTGGAGTAGACTTCATTACATTTTATTTTGAAATTTAGAAGCGATCCCTTTTAATTGAAGCCACCAAGATATTCACAATAAATGTGATAATGGACACATTTCCATTGTCTCTTAATTCTATGTATTTATTGTACTTATCTCTATTCATATGTGTGTGTGTGTGTGTGTGTGTGTGTGTGTGTGTGTGTTGTATAATGGGTATTTTTAAAACTCCTTCCCTTTTAAATGGACTTGAAAAAGAATAACTGTAGCTCATCTAATTTTTCTTATGTTTTAAAATAATGATAGATTTTTTACGACTCTTTCTATTTTTAAAGTGTTTTTATTTTAACCATCAAGCCACATCTATTGTGAGAAATAGAGATCTAGGCAGCTTCCTGGCCTCAGCTTGTGCTAGTGGACACCTGCAGGTGCTTTCTCCTGGTGGGTTAATTGGTGGAAAAGGCATGTAGGTACCACATGAATTCTGTCTTCCAGGTATCTCACTCAGTATTCCTAGAATAATGGCTGGATTAGTAAACTCACTTCTGTTCCAAGATCCCTTCTTGCACAAGTGCAGTGTGTAGCACCAAACTTTATGCTGACACATATGCTTTAACACTAATACATTAGTACATCTTAAAGTCTCCAACTGTGTAGACACGAAGGAGATCTTGGAGAAGGAACTACTCGGGAGTCTAGTGAACTCTGTTCTGATAAAGACAAAAACCTCTCTAAAAATGCATAGATGGGAGGCAGGGAAATACCTTTATTTGTTATTAATACCTTTATTTGTTACAGTAGAAAATTGAGGTGGCTCTGGCATCTGGGATTGTGTGAGTTAGAGGTCCTGCAGATCTGAGCCAGCTTAAGAGACCATGGAAACAGGGTCTTGGTGAGGGGGCCAAGGCAGACACATTGCACGACTGGCCACTTTCTGAAAAAAATCAAAGGGCATGATCAAATATTGAACATTCTCTTTTCAGAACGTGTGAAATACACAACTCTGAGAATGTACTTTTTGTGGTTTGGAGATAAGCTGTAAACATGGGAGGGGTGCTTGAAGCTTTCAGCTTGTTTTTCTTCTCTGCAGAAATGTTTTTAGCCCTCTATACCATTGTATTCTGTGAAAAAAAAAATCCACCAGAAGCCACCTTGTCCCTGCACAGCTAAAGGAAAAAGATGCCCAAGTGAGGCTGAGCCATTTGATTGACACTCTACCTAATTCCCTATAAAGTCTGAGAGTGGACCCCGCAGGTTTTGTCATCTCAAAGGCGACTTAAGCCTAGAAGCAAAAGGAGGAGATTTTGCAATTTCTGTAAATGAGTAGATACAACCCAAAGAACGTACAGAGGAACAGTGTGCAGATGTGAGAAAATAATCTCTAAACTGTTGGTGCAAATAGGCAAAGTACTGGCCATCCATGACTGCAGAACGTTACAGCTCTAGCTACTACTAGGGAGAAGATTAGGGCATTTTAATTGCTTCTTTTTTTTTCACGTTTTTATTAGATATTTTAATTTATTTACATTTCAAAGGTTCTCCTCTTTCCTGGTTTCCTCTCCTAAAATCCCCTTATTCACTCACCCTTCCCCTGCTCACCAACACACCTTCTCCTGCTTCCTGGCCCTGGCATTCCCCTACACTGGGGCATAGAACCTTCACAGGGCAAAGGGCCTCTCCTCCCATTGATGACCGACTAGCCCATCCTCTGCCACATATGCAGCTGGAGCCATGAGTCCCACCATGTGTACTCTTTGGTGGTTTAGTCCCTGGGAGCTCTGAAGGTGCTGGTTAGTTCATATTGTTGCTCTTCCTATGGGGCTGCAAACCCCTTCTTGGGTCTTTTCTCTAGCTCCTTCATTGGGGACCCTGTGTTCAATTCAATGAATGACTGTGAGCATCCATTTCTGTATTTGTCAGGCACTGGCAGAGCCTCTCAGGAGACAGCTATATCAGGCTCCTGTCAGCAAGCACTTGTTGGCATCCACAATAGTATCTGGGTTTGGTGATTGTATTATGGGATGGATCCCCAGGTGAGGCAGTCTCTGGATGTCCTTCCTTCAGTCTTTGCTCCATAGTTAGTCTCTACAACTCCTTCCATGGTATCTTGTTCCCCCTTCTAAGAAGGATCAAAGTATCCACACTTCGGTCTTCCTTCTTCTTGAGTTTCTTGTGATTTATTGATTGTATCTTGGGTATTCCCAGCTTCCGGTCTAATATCCACTTATCGGTGAGTGCATACCGTGTGTGTTCTTTTGTGAATGAGTTACCTCACTCAGGATGATATCCTCCAGATCCATACATTTGCCTAAGAATTTTATAAACCAAAATAATTACTTCTTAAAATCAGCTTTCCTGCTTCCTTTACTCTCTTAAAATAACTATTCTAAGAAAGTTCTCAGAACTAGTCTAAGAAAGATAGATGACAGTCTAATTAAACCTGCATGTTTATAAAACCATAAAGAGGCAAAAAATTATTAGCATCCTAAGGTTAAATGTAATTTTATTGTATATATCTGAAAACATTAGCAGAAAAAAGTTTAATCCATCAGAGACTTATTCTTTTTAAAATCCAACAGTGAATTAGTAGAAAATTGTAAAAAATATATAAACTATAAGTATTTTACTTATTAGATTCACTACACAAAAATTTCTGCTCCAAAGGTTTCTGTAGAGTTTTTTTTTTTTTTTTTGGTTTTTCAAGACAGCGTATCTCTGTGTAGCCCTGGCTGTCCTGGAACTCACTCTGAACTCACTCTGTAGACCTGGTTGGCCTCGAACTCAGAAATCCGCCTGCCTCTGCCTCCCAAGTGCTGAGATTAAAGGCGTGTGCCACCACCACCCGGAGGGACTAAACTCTTAAATCAAAACCTAAACTTCATGGATGTGCTTTAGTCTGGGCAGTTGTATAGTATCACTCTCCTAGTATTCTGAAAGAATATTGTATAAAACCTATTAAGCACATGCTTATTTAAATCTTTTTCCATTTCTCTGTATCAGTGTACTGTGTATTCAGTTTATTCATCTGGCTATCATCCATGTATGGGTACACATATCTTCTCTCTCTTCATAATTATCTATAATCTATCCATTTTTATTTATATAGCTATATTCCCTTCTATATCATCATCATTTATCTTCACCTTGGATAACATTACTTCCCTAATTTTAAATCTTATACTTACACACTATTCTTTTAGGTTTTCTCCCGTTAATTTAATTGAAGCCACAAGAGCTTTTATACTTATGGAGTACAGGCTGACCAGCAAGGGTCTCCAGCAATCCTTTGTACTACTATGTATGGAACATGAGAAAGCTTGGCTTGGCTCTAGATATTGAATGGTCTCCTTCAGCAGACTTTTAAGTAACTAGTAGATGTCACACTATAAAGTGAATCTGTTTACTTTTTAGGTATCTTCTTTATTTGTTGCTGTAAATCTTAAGGGTAATGCGTTGAATGTCAGAAATTCCTTTAGATATGCTTTAGTTTATACCTCAATGATTTTGCAGTGGAATTCCCAACTGAGTAGCTCTGTTTCACCATTCTAGGGCTTAAAAAAGAATACAGAATTTATTTTAAAAATGACATTCCACTGAGGTTTGTTCTTGAATTAGTTATTCTACTTTTTGAACATGAGGGACTTATTTACCATTCTTTTTAAGCCCTTGTGACTTTAGTCCATTTCTATGACATATCCAAAGTAAAATTAGTCAATCTGGGACCCACTTATTATACTTACTGGTTATCACATATTTGTGTTGATTTTCTCAAATCAGTCACCTGCTCTAATTCTTAAAGGCAAAACATAGCATCGTTAATATTGATATTGCTAGCTTTCCTTCCTGAGTCTATGTAGAATTATACTCTTACATTTGCAGAGGAAGAAAGATGTTTTTCTTCTTCTTTTACCCGGAGCTCTGTGGCAAAAGACAGATTAACAGATGAGAAGTAAATAGAAGTTTTCTAATACACATACACAGACACAGACGCAGACACAGACACACATACACACATACATACACACACACACACACACACACAGAGAGAGAGAGAGAGAGAGAGAGACAGAGACAGAGACAGAGAGAGAGACAGAGAGAGACAGAGAGACAGAGAGGTGTTTGTAAGTATCTCTATCTCTATATCTATTTACATATCTATCTATCTATCTATCTATCTATCTATCATCTATCTATCTATCTATCTATCTATCTATCTATCATCTATCTATCATCCATCTATCTATCTGTCTGTCTATCTATCTATCTATCTATCTATCTATCTATCTATCTATCTATCTATCTATCTATCTATCTATCTGTCTATCTATATCTTACACACAAGGAGAGAAACTCAGAGAGGAGACATAAAAACTTTTGGTTTGAACTGAGAATTCCACAGCATTTTAGCCAATGAAGATTATGTCTTTTGGAGAAATGTAAGACAGTGGAAAAGGATATAAGGACTCTGAGAAGAAACCCCGGGAAGAAAAATATTTGATACTCGAGGGAAGGTGAACCTGGTAGTGAAGCCCATGATGCAGGAACCTCTTGCTTCTGGTTTAAGTTGGCAAGGGTTTGAAGTTGTTTCTGGCAAGGAACTTGGTGAAGAAGGCAGGGTAAGCATCTTCATACATTATTTTTTGGCAAGATGAAGGATGTACAGTTTTTTTGCTTAGACTTTCACCTGGCCAGAGTAACCATATATCAAACCAACATGTTTGGGAACAGCAAGTTCTACTACCTTTCACATAGAAAGTGGTAAAAGTTGAAACCTAGAGGAAGATTCTTGTCTTTCAGCATTATTCCTAGCAGAGGAAAGTCAATGATAAAGTATTATTAATACACATATTTGATTTAATATCTAGGGCTTTAAAGTAGTATGCAATAAAATCACATCCCTAGTTGTACTAAAAATAGTTTGATGTTTTTATTTATTTGCAAATATTTATAACAATGATTATAAAATTTAAAAGTTGAAATTATTAAAAAATAGGGCTTTATGATTTTTTTTTAAAAAAGTAAAAATTGCCAGGCAATGGTGGCACATGCTTTTAATCCCAGCACTTGGGAGGCAGAGGCACGCAGATTTCTGAGTTCAAGGCCAGCCTGGTGTAGAGAGTGAGTTCCAGGACAGCCAGGGCTACCCAGAGAAACCCTGTCTACAAAAATCAACCAACCAAATAAACAAAAAGTAAAAATTTAAACAAGACCTACTAAGTAAAGCAGTAAGGAAGAATAAGAATCTACATTAAAAATCCATCACGAACCATCTGCATTTAAGAAGAAAATTAAATTACTATCTTGTAGTAATTAAAAGCATACAGCCCATGCCAGGCTACTTAGATTTCAATCTACCTGACACGGTTAAATATAATTGGGACCAAATAACCACCTTGAGTATGAAATAAGTACAGGCAGAAGAACATGTGCACCATCCTCTTGATAGAGGTTAGATGAAGTAGTGTGTTAAAGCACGCAGAACAGTGACCTAGGAACCAGGGTATAGGTGTCATGTGCCACATTGCTTTTCTTTGAGAGGTTAATAAGTAAAATACAGAACAGTAAAAAAAATTACATGCTTTAAAATGAACAAAGAAACACACATTTAAGCATGCTTAGCAGGTACAGGAAACTGAGAGGTGAGAACTTTCTGATTTTGATCTGGTTTGATCTCCAGGCAGAAAAATGGGGGGGGGGGGTGCCTTAGAAGACACCTTAGCTGAACCTGTCTAAGGAGGGAACTAGGGTTCGTTGTGTACCACAGCGCAGCTTCTCTGTTTGCTAGCTAGCTGATCTTTGTGAATTGATCAGCTTATCTGAGTCTAAACTTCTGAATTGGTTTAACAGAGATAATGATATTGCCTGTCTAGGAAAACTGCTCTAGCATTAAATGAGCCGACGCATGTAAAGAGCTGTACAGGATGCCTGGCTCACAGCACACATTCAATATATCTTAACTGTACTAATAGCAATGTAAATATTCTACTTTATCTCCGTATTGCTTATGGAGGCAAGATTGCATACTTCATATAATTGAGATTGTTCTATTTTTTTGCATCTAATTTTTGCTTCTAATTAGAACATACAAGACAAAACATTCAGAAATAATATTTAGAGATACATACTACAATTACAAGGCAAAGTCTTCCCCCAAAGAAGTAATTAATTGCAAATAAAGTGGCTTGAATTTCTTCCTCTTTCTCTAAGCCCAGACAAGTGGCTCTAACCCGTCCAAGCACATCAGCCGGAGAGCTCCCGAGACAAAGCACAGTGTTCTTCAGCGAGTGCAGTCTGTATTTAGAAGTCAGGGCCATTTCTGGCATCGTAACAGTGTCCAGTGGAAGCTGAATTCCCTTTTTTTTCTTTTTACATGAGGAATAGAAGTGTTGTCTCTGTTCTCTCCACAACCACCTAGTATCCCTAGACACAGTGGAGCTGTCAGTTTCAAGGTCTGAGTAATGCCAGAAAAAGAATAAAATATCTCTGTGTGGGGAAAAGTTATGGCCTTCATTTGCAAGCAATTTGTAATGAATTCTCTGAAAATATATGCTTTTAAGGCTTTTAGCTGATTTTAAAGTGTGAAGTGCTTAAATCTCTCAAAGTTGTCTTTTTTTTTTATTTTAACAAAAGAGGATTGTGGTCTGAGCGATATGAGTGTCACTGAAAAGCAAACAAAATAGAGAATTCTGGGAAGGATGATTTCAGATCAGAAAAATCACTATGTAGTCCTCAAGCACAGCTATTCTCTTAAAACCATTGATTCCATGTGAGATCACAAAGCCAGCGGTACACAATCATCTGGATAGGTACTAGAGAGAGAGTTCAGGGAGTAGAGACCAAACTCGTTTAGTTCTCATTGGAAAGATGAGAGTTATAGCTGACTATGACTTACAGCTGGCCAAATGACTTTGCCCAAAGCCAATGGAAAAAAAAATCTCAACATGAAGAATCACAATATAACTCAGCCAGATAAAAGTCATAATGAGTAGGAACTTTGAGTTATAGGAAGTAAAGGGTTCAAAAGTCTGCAAGGACCAGTGGATATTTCATGAAGGAAGGTAGATCTTGTTTCAAGCACAATGGAAGTACAACCCAATAATCCACATGAAAGAAAAGAGTCACTAAAGGATGAGCAGGAGCTGCTATACCACAGTAGGGCCAGGCAGGAATAGCTTCTGTCCCTATGTAGCCCACAGGTATAATCTTCAGACTTCTCATAGTTGATTAAACATGACTACTAGGGATCCAGACGTCTCAGGCAGAACAGTTTGAACAACATCTGCCATTGGCAGAAACATCAGCCAAAGCCCAAGGGAGAGTCTAAAAAATGTCAGAGAAGGGGTTAACTAACTCCACTGTCTCTCCTGTAGTCTCCTCTCATGAACTGTGAACATCTGAAAGTGGTAGACAATGTTTCTGAGGATTGGTTTTTCTGTGTCCCACCTGTGGTGAATATTGTCATTCCAAGGTCTGATAGACTATGGAGTAGAGCAGCCCATATCCTCTATATTAAGATTGGACCATATTCAGGAAGTAATTTGTGCCCAGGTGGCAGTTTGGGGTTTCTTAAAAAATCATACCCTGGACTTGCTTCTCCCTTCACCCCCTGATTCCACCTTCTGTTCCTGGTTTGTAGGTAGGTACACTTCCTAAGTTCATATTTTCTGAGGACCCTCCTCTTTGGTTTATAAAAGGGGTATTTAAGTAGGATTAAAAAAAAGGGTTAAAGCAGAGAACAAAGATGCTGGATTTGCTTAAGGTAAGTAATCTGATTCACTTAGGAAAGCAGTGGATGAAAGTCCCAGGAGAGAGTTTAGAAACCCAATTGTTAGACAACACTCTTTACAGTCAATCAGTGAAGCAAATGTTAAGGGATATTATTAGAATATCTTTCAAGCAATACTGATGTATCTCCCCCCCCCCCCCCCCATGCATTAAGCATCCAGAACTTTCCAGTTGTTCAACTGACTCATCTCACAGACATGTTCTACACTACCTCCTGAACACTTGATATTAGAGCAGGGGTTTCCTCTGGCTTTTTTCTTGCTTATTTCCATTTTCAGTTTTTCTGCTGATATCCCCTGAGATTGTCTTCCAAATAACCTGCAATAATCCTTGTGTCAGTTTTTCCTTCTTGAGAAATCCAAATGAAGCCCTGCATCTTCCATAAGAGATTCCACACTACCATTGCCACCCTCTGCTGAGATCTGGGGGTAGTCAAGAGTCAATTTATGTATGGTACTGCTCTACTAGTTTGGAGCATGATCTTGGGGGGAAAGTATACCTTATTATTTTTATGACTATTATTACTGAAGATGCATATTTTCTTTTCTAATATTGTTACTATGGCCTAAACAATGCAAGTACATTGCAAGTAGAACACATGTGGGGAACGGGAAATCAAGATTTATTTTGGGGACTTCATGGTTGTCCTGTAAGCAATGGAATTCTATGCTGGGAGTCTATGTTTCAGCAGGTACAGACAGTCTTAGTTATACACAGTGTGTTATGCAGGAGCCATGCTGCTATTATGTATGGTTTTGACTTTGAGGACCCTATCTCATGGTCCCAGAAATAGGAAAGCATCCCAATTATTTAGCTAGAAAGTAGTAAAACTATTTTCAGTATGTGGCTTGCTCTGATGCTGTCTCAGGGCTAAGCTCTAAGAAGAAACACCCCTGGTTTGGAGAAAAAATGATATTGGACTAAGACCCCCAGCATGGTTGGCCAGCAGTTGCTAATGTGGCCGGCTAGCAGGTACTAGGCTGTATGAGATACAACCGATTTGTTTAAAAACCAACTATCATTTCATTCGCTATCCCATGCATCTTTAATTCCTAATTCTTGATGTGGTTTTGTCTTATTTCCATACCAGAACATGAGATGTATTTTGTCAACTCTTCATGTTGTTCAGTTTTAAATGTTAGCTAAGCTCACCACTTATTAATTTCACAAGCATTTAATGAATGTTTGTAGTGTACCAGATACTGACTATAGGAGCATTGATGCCTATTCACTACTGTAACCATTTGTTATCTCTTGCTATATAAAAGAAACATATGGCACATTTGGTTCCAGGAGTTTCTGGTCTAGTAACTAAGAAAAAAAAAAGATTGGTATAGTATGTACTGTGTAACGGAAAGTTAAAGAACAGAAGAGTTTAAGTAAACTTGGCCTCAAGAAGATAGTGGGAATGGGAGCAGGCTGAATGTAATTTCAGACCTTCATGATGGAGAGGAGGTGGCAGAGAATCTCTACATGGACAACAGGAAACACAGAGCAGCATCCCCGAACAAGCACATTCTCTTCCCCTTTCTACCCGGGACTCAAAACACTGGGATGAAGAATATGGGATGCCCATATCCTTCTCTCCCTTAAATAATAAATACATTCACTGACATACCTTGACATGTGATTTAACAATTTCTTAGGCATCTCTCCATTCAATCAAGTTAGGTAACCAAGGTTAACCATCATACTCAGTACTCCCTCGGGTTATACCTACAAGAGAACCATCATAAACAGCAGACTTCAGACATGGAATTCAGGTCCATGAGCACCAAACAGACTTATTTTCCATATAAAGTTGCCTAGTCTGTGGTGTTATGTTACTATCAGTGGGAGTGGTCTGAGGCAGTAGTGCTGCTGAAGCTCCAGCAGTCAGATAGCAGGACTTCGTAAGGTGGAAGGAGGGCCTTTGAATCAGGAAGAGAGACATATGCCACGGCTGGATGTGGAAATGAAGACAGAGTAAGAAAACTACTGGCCGTCAGCAGAGCTGGGATGCAGAGACAAGTAGATACGTAGGTCAGACAATGAAGGGTCTCACGTGCTCTACAGTCTATATCCTTTGGAAGGTAATGAAGACAATACAAACATTTAAAAAATTATTGCATTTGTTTACCTATGAGTGTACAATTTGAGTACCACAAAATGTGTATGTGTGTGTGTGTGTGTGTGTAAAGGTAAGAAAACAACTTGCAATAGTTGGTTCTCTTTTTCACCATGTGGGTCTTAGTGATCAGACTTAAATCACACTCTATTGCAGATCATTTTACCATTTTACTGACTGAACCATGTCACTGGCCCAAAACACTTTTAAGAGATTGGTAATATAATAAAATAATATTTTTATTTTAGTTTCTTCTGGTGCTTCTGAAGAAGTTGAATTGAAGAAAGAAGAATTGAATTCTGAAGGAAGGAAGGGAGGAAGGAAAGAAGGAAGGAAGGAAGGAAGGAAAGAAGGAAGGAAGGAAGGAAAAGTAAGTAAGTAAGGAAGGAAGGAAGGAAGGCAGGGACGAAAGGAAGGAAAGGTAGGAAGGTGCCATTTAGGACAGAGAAGTTGTACAGGGCAAAAGTCATGCAAATTGGGCCTAGATAAGTGCAAATAGAGAGTGTGGAAAGTTGTGCATGGGGAGCCCTGTCATCCCAGTACTGGGAGGCAGAGGAGGAAGTAGAGAAACAAATTCTAAGCCAGGCTGGCTTTCATAGCAAGTACCCGGCAACATGTCATGGGAGTGGGAGGTGAGAAAACCACACCCCACCACATCTTCCTGTCTTATCAATGCCTTGATCATTTTTTCACGGTAAAAAACATTTCTTGTTTATTCACTAGCTGGCAAACGTAAGGTGGCCACAGTAACCACAGACCACACCCACACCTCTTTGATCATACCTATAAAAGCTCCTGCAGACCCACACAGTCCATCAGTTAGTGAGCTGCATCTCAGAGGTGGCTTCTCTCTCGCGCGCGTGCAACAGTGTGAGTAATGTTCTTAGCTTCATTTATCTACTTTGGCTTTAGCAGGCGGTGCTTGCAACAGTGTGAGTAATGTTCCTGTCTTCATTATCTGGTTTGACTTTAGCAGGTGGTGCTGTAACTCAGGATACAGACCTTGCCCTCAGATGCTCATGTCTTCCACTGGGTAAAAAGGCTGCCTGGAGCTTAGGTGCTCTGTTTCTACTCAAAAATCCCTGGCACAAACTGGTGAGTCTAGGTCCAGATCCTGTATTCCAGGCTCTGTTCTGTTGCTAGCAGGTAAGAATTTTACAGGTACATTTTTTAAAATTTTCAGTTGAGTTTCAGTGATGGACTTATTTATCTCATGGTCGTTTAGTAATCTCTGTCAACGAGATGACTGTTTATAAATATTATGCCTCTATTAGCTGAAAAATGACAGAAAATTGAATAAATGACTCTTTTCTATTTATCTAATTTCTTTTAAGGACAACCTGAAGAATTTGTCACTACTAGGAAAATGAGGGTCTTGAATATCATGTTTCTGTGTTTATGCTTGATTTATGGTTAACATATATATATATATATATATATATATCTTTAAGAATGAAGTATTTTCCTACTATCAGATAATATTAAAGTTGATCATATTTTTCGAAGTTCTATTCTGATTGACTTACAACTAAATGAGTTTTACTTATTCACTTATTCATTTGTACAGGCACATTCTCATGACATACATGAGTATGGAGGCCAGAGAGAGGAATGAAAGTCCAGGGAGTAATTGAGACCTTCTTAGGTTATGTATACTCCTGTCTCATAGTTGGCTTGGTAGTATATTCACTTAACTGCATGTACTTACCTGATTATGTAGGCATAATCCTCTCTGAACAACGCACAGAGAAACTACAGAATCCCTTTAACCCCTCACCTGCCTTGGGTTACAGATACATCCCTCTCTGAGCAATAGCATAACCTTCTCTGCCCCTAACAACAATCAAATTTAGACAGTCTCGATTCAAGTTTATTCTCAATGTATCTGGTATGAATAGAAGGGTCAATCCAGCCTGAACTGGTGTTGGGTATATGTACAGTAAGGTGATCTTAGTCCTTCAAGTGAACTTTTAGGAGAAAAGTCGGATTTACTGGTTTTGCCTTTGCATAATTTTTCTTATTTATGATTAAAATTATATGCATTATGGGAAGGAATATGTGCAGTAGGAAAAGGGGATATATATGACCTAATCTACAATCAAAATATTAAACCATCCAAAATAGGCTTCTTAGTAACCTACCCTGCCTTCCTTTAGCCTCATTAAAAGAGATCCCAGGCTGTAACCCAGGGTCCTTGACTATCCTTACCTATTGGGCCCACTGTCAACCTTTTTATTTATTTTTTTAATCTCTTTTTACAGTCCAGACTTTACCCTGCTCCTGGTCTACCCTCTGACTGTTCCCCATCCCATACCTCCTTCCCTGTCTCCATAAGGATGTCCCCCTACCCAAACCATCCCACCTGACTTCCACACCCCCTGGGGCCTCCAGTCTCTTGAGGGTTAGGTGCATTTTCTCTGAGTCCAGACCTGACAGTCCTCTACTGTATGTGTGTTGGGGGCCTCGTATCAGAGAGCGTATGCTGCGTGGTTGGTGGATTAGTGCCTGAGAGATCTCAGGGTCCAGGTTAGTTGAGACTGCTGGTCTTCTTATAGGGTCTCCCTCCTCCTCAGCTTCTTCCAACTTTTCCCTAACTCAACCATAAGGGTCAGCAGTTTCTGTCCATTGGTTGGATGTAAATATATGCATCTGACTCTTTCAGCTGTTCGTTGAGTCTCTTGGAGGGCAGTCATGATAGGTCCCTTTTTGTGAGCACACCATAGCATCAGTAATAGTGTCAGGCCTTGGGGCCCCCCATAAGCTGGATCCCAATTTGGGCCTGTTGCTGGACCTCCTTTCTGTCAGGCTCTTCTCCATTTTTGTCCCTGCAGTTCTTTTGGACAGAAACAATTCTGGGTCAGAATTTTTGATTGTGGGATAGCAACCCTATCCCTCCACTTGATGTCCTGTCTTACTACTGGAGGTGGGCTCTACCAGTTCCCTCTCCCCACTGTAGGACATTTCATCTAAGGTCCCTCCCTTTGAGTCCTGAAAGTTTCTCACCTCTCGGTCTCTGGTACATTCTAGAGGGTCTCCCCACCTCCTTCCCCCTCCCCCCTGAGGTTGACTGTTTTTATTCTTTCTGCAGGCCATCAGGGCTTCAGTCCTGTTCTTCCAACTCAATACCTGATCATGCTCCACTCTTTCCCTCCCTGTCCCCTTTCCCACTCAAGTACTCCCTCCCTCCCCTCTCCTGTGATTGCTTTGTTCTCCCTCCCAAGAGGGATGGAGGCATCCTCACTTGGGTCCTTCAGCTTGTTAACCTTTTTTAATTCTGTGGATTTATCCTGGGTATTCTGTACTTTTTTGGTTAATATCCATTTAGTGAGTACATATCATGCATGTCTTTTTGGGTCTTAGTTACATCACTCAGAATGGTATTTTCTAGTTCCATTCATTTGCCTGCAAAACTCATGATGTCCTCATTCTTAATAGCTGAGTAGTATTCCATTGTGTAAATGAGCCACATTTTCTGTATCCATTTTTCTGCTGTGGGACATCTGGATTGTTTCCAGCTTCTGGCTATAACAAATAAGGCCACTATGAACATAGTGGAACACATGCCCCTGTGGCATGGTGGGGTATCTTGTGGGTATATCCCCAAGACTGGTACACCTGGATCTTCAGGTAGATCTATTTCCTATTTTCTGAGGAACCTCCAGAATGATTTCCAGAGTGATTGTACCAGTTTGCAATCCTACCAGCAATGGAAGAGTGTTTCTCTTTTCCACATCCTTACCAACATGTGCTGTCACCTGAGGTTTTGATCTTAGCCATTCTGATTGGTGGAAAGTAGAATCTTAAGGTTGTTTTGATTTGCATTTCCCTGATCACTAAGAACTTTGAGCATTTCTTTAAGTGCTTCTCAGCCATTCAAGATTCCTGTGTTGTGAATTCTCTGTTTAGTTCTATACCCCATTTTTTGATTGGGTTGTTTGGTTTCTTGGTGGTTAGCTTCTTGAGTTCTTTATATATTTTGGATATTATCCCTCTATTGGATGTAGGGTTAGTGACGATTGTACCAGTTTGCAATCCTAATTTTTTCCTAATCTGTAGGCTGCCTATGTGTCCTATTGGCTATGTCTTTTGTCTTACAGAAGCTTTCCAGTTTCATGAGGTCCCATTTATCAATTCTTGATCTTAGAGCCTGAGCCACTGGAGTTCTGTGTAGGAAATTCCCCCCCTGTGCCAATGAGTTCAAGGCTCCCCGTCAATCTTAACCATATATCCCTGAAAAATTTGTAGCAGTGCTTCACAAAAAAACCCCAAAAAACCCAAAACCAAAAACAAACAAGCAAACAAAACAAAAAAAACCTAACCAAATAAAAACTCAGAATTATATTGCTTCATTTACAAGTCTCTCTGAGCTCTGATTTTTCCATTTTTAGACAAGAGGCCAAGAAGCTGGAAAGGTTTGACAACTCAGAACCCAACTGAGCCCCTAACCAGAGGTGAAATATTTGCTGAGCCACCCAGGAGGTAAGACAATAAATTCTCTGCTATATTACTGTTAAACACTTCCAACATTACATATGGTCCTCCTTCTTATTTGGATATCTGTGGCAAGTTGAATTACTAGTTTGGTTGAAAAGATCTATCAGACTATGTTCTCTCTGCACTATAAAATGCAGGTGGCTGTGACTGGACTTTATCCACCATCTCCTTAGCCAGAGACAGAAAAGATGAAAAGATGATGGAACAAAACTGAACTATTGCAGCTTCTTAGAATTGATAAATATTTGGTTTTACCTGTCCATTTCCTTTTCTTCTGCCTTCCCTTTCAGTTTTAAACAAATCTGAAGTAGTTCTTTAAGTTTTACTATTCTTCAAATTCAAACATTAGAAACACATTTTTGCCATACTGCTTGAATGGGCAATAGGCTTGCCTAAAAAGGCATGCAAATGGTTGAAAGGGAAAGAAGCATGAAATACTAAACATTTATTCATTGAGGAAATATGCTCTTTTTTAGAATAGGGACATCCCATTTGTCTACCTTTGCTTGATGGCTTCTCCTGGATTTAAACCATCTGCTGTCTGTTATCACCAATATGGCTAAACCTTCTTTTTCTGTGACGTAATGTCTTATGACTTCTTCAAATATCTCATTACTAAACTTTGGGGGCCTCCCAGTCTTCAGGTAATAGAGTCTCTGGATTCAAAGATTCAGAGACATTGCAATTTCTGTCCTGCAAGCTGGACTAGTCCTCCTTTTTTGGTTAGGGAAGAATCACTTTTTACTTGATCCAAACTCATGGATCACCTTATATCATGTCCCTTTCAAAAATGTAAAGGTATGCATGAGAGGCAATGGCATTTTCTTGACTTACTTGACTGAGTATATGGCCTGCCAGGATCTGATACTGATTATAATGATGATTATGATTATGATGATGATGATGATGATGATGATGATGATGTTGATCAGTGACTACTACTAACTATAGATAGAACTTTTCCAACCCTCACTGAGGCAGAAACTTGATACAATGTCTTTCTCAAAAGGTTCATTGGCAAGAGACCAGGTTCCTCAACTGGAGGGTGGATAAATTGCTATTCTTGCATTGAGGGGTGCCACAGCTAACATGAACCTAAGAAGAAATTTATTTCTAAGCTTAAGGATGCAAAAGAGGCATCAATAACCTTCTAAGGTACTAAGATGTTCAGATTTAATAGGCAGTACTCTGGGAACTCACTTACGCATCCCATCTGTCTTTCCTCTCAAATGGATTCCTTTTTTCACAGGATCAAACTAACATTTTCCTTTCTTTCTTTCTTTCTTTCTTTCTTTCTTTCTTTCTTTCTTTCTTTCTTTCTTTCATTCTTTCCCTTTCCTCTCCATTGCAAGTTCTCTTTTTGTTTTACTATACTCTTCCCTTCAGGTATATCGTTACCCATTGGCAGAAGTTTGACCTAGTTAACAATTCATAGGTCACAATGATAGCTGAGATGTATAAAAATGTGGCTCTCAAATGGAAGCCTTAACTACAGCATCATTCTTCATTCTATTCCAATTAGATTATTGCCATAGAAAACAGGGGAAATGGTATGTGATGCCTCATGTCCAGATGTTTATGATTCTATATCAACAACCCTGCAAAAGACATGTGAATCTAGATGAAGAAAATGTAGATGTAATGGAGGACCCTCTATTTCAAGGACCTTTTGTCTCTGAGAAGTAATCAACATCCTGCCCTCTTTGAAGTACTTCCTAGTACCTCTCTTATATAAGGAAAACACTCCCTCATTTCCTCTCTGCACTTTCTGATGCTTCTCTGAAGTCCAGAAACTATAACTTCTACTTGTCTGTAACATCTGCAGGGAAACTTTATATAATGCAGAAGAAGAAGAAGAAGAAGAAGAAGAAGAAGAAGAAGAAGAAGAAGAAGAAGAAGAAG
>JADRCD010206028.1:12998-47439 GCA_019843815.1 Montemys delectorum | reverse complement strand
TGATTGGTCACCTGTGTCTATCAGGACTCTGTCTTCTCTTCTGATTGCTCTTTGTCTCAATGTGTCTCCTTGTCATCAGGTGCCATTCCCTCCTCATCTCACTTGGATCCCAGCTTGCAATTGCAGCTGCCTGCTCCCTACGACAGTTCATCAGGACAAAGGGCAGACCTAGGATGAAGCAAAGTCTGCAGTATTGTTCTGCAAGCCCAGTCTCCCAGATAGTCCAGTTCCTGAGGATTCTGAAATCCTACCTGTAATGTATTTATTTTGGTTTCTAATTTGGTGGTTATCTTTCCCTTTTAGAAGAATGACATCCATCAAATGTTTTAGAGGCTTGGTTTGGCATTGCTGTTGTTTAGGAAAAGTAAAATTTCAGTTAAAATAATAATCATTCTAATAAACAGCTTTGTGATTAAAATAGCTGCATCTTTTCACCTGCATAAAATAAGAATAGTTCTTTTAGGTTGAGGGCCCTAGAGACCAACAGCAATCTAAGCGAGTCATAAGATTATTCATTTAGAGTTTTGGTTCGAGCATGATGGAATAGGCCTGAAAGTCTCTATATTCCAATATCTAGAAACTGTAGATAAAATAAAACAAAATTACCCAAAGTGCATAACTAAGCTGCCCAGAAAGGAAGAAATCCACCAGGGCTGGAGACTAAACAGGACATGATCCCAGAATGCAATTGTGTGGGACAATGCAGTGTCTGGACTGAGGATTCCCGCACAGACCTCTATCTCAGCATTTGTGAGACCTAAGAGGTGAGTGCATGAGTCTTATGAAGATGAGAGTGAGAACAGAGACCCATCAGAACGCCATGCTCTTAAACTTTACCCAGTAAAACAGGACGGTCTCAGGGGCTAGTGGTTAAAAATGCTTGTTCCATTTGCAAACGACCTGAGTTCCCTTCCCAGTGCCCATGGAACCTATACTCCTACCCTCAGAAGTTGGCATGCCTTCTAGCTTCTGAGATATGTGGCATAGACTCACACAGGTATGTACATATAAATAAAAATAAACTTATTTTAAAAAGTTGAAATAGAAATAACTAGTATAAAAAATCTGGTTCCAGGCTTAAAATACTTTTTGTGTCTAGGATAAGAAAATCAAGAGGCCCCATGGGAGAGGGAGATGTCCCATATACCAGAAAACAAAAGATCCTGTGTATTTTCTCGTTCTTAAATTATTTTCCAACATCTTTTACTTATATTTTATACATTTTCCCTTTATGTGTATGCCTGCTATTGAATTCTATGAACTTACCTATCTGGTCAAAAGATCAAATTATTTCAGAACAATCATTTAATGATGACTGAGGTCGATCAATACTTTAATGTCTCTCCTAATGATACTATCTCTGAAGTAAGGATGACAACCCTTTGACTTATTAGAAATAGTTTTTGGTTTCATTTGTTTTAGTATTTGACTACTGAAATTTTCTGACATTAAAAGAAAATCTTGACCTTCATAAAATGTAAGCTCAGATATACGCTCTGATAGCGTCAACTAAGTGATCAAATATTTGCCAATATTGTCTGTAAGTTTCCTATGGTTTCACCTTTATACTAATCCTTTAAAATTCACCTATAAGAATATGTGTATCTGTTTATGTATTTTATTTCTATGTACGTGTGTGTGAAGGGTGTCTTCCTCAATTGCTCTCCACCACCTTATTTTTGTTGCAGGGTCTCTCACTGAGTCTGGAATTTAGAAATTCAGCTAGATCAGCTGGCCAGCAAGCCCTAGCATACCTCCTATGCTCTCCTGCCCAGGGCTGGTATCACAGGCATAGAGCATCAATTTTTCACATGGATACTGGGATCTGAGCTCAGGTCCTCATGTTTCATTGGCAAGCACTTTGCTAACCAAGCCATATCCCCAGCCCTGTATAACTTTCTAAAATAGCAGCACAAATCCAACCTTTTCTAGTCCCAAGGTCTCCACTTTCACGTTCCTTCTTACCGATTCCATTTAGTTAGTAACTAACTTTCATTCACATTCCTGGTCTCGGCTCAGCATTTACACCCAAGAAAACTCTCCCAAGCATACGTGTGGTTCCTAACACAAAGGACTCTTGAGAATGAAAATGTCCCTACACAACAGGCAAGTCCAAGGCCTTTCTTCAGTCCCCAAACCATAAAATCAATTAAAAATAAAAAAATAACAGAGCTATTCCTAACTCTTCCTTAGCTGGCTCATCTTTGGTCTCATAGAACCTGCAACTATATATTTAATTGTTTGATTATGTATTTTATTCCTAGCATCCCCCTCCTTGATGGCATTCCTAATTATACAAGAGATAATATTTTTTCCTACAAAACACCCAGCATCTTGTGTATATAATAAATACTTACAAGGTTAAACATTTTATTCACACACACACACACACACACACACACACACACATTACATACCCACAGTAAGTATACAGATGGGTGATTTTTTTTGGTAAAGTAAAGTATTATACACATTTGTTGTATATGATTGCCAAGTTGTATGGTTAAGTGTATACTTAATTTTTAAAGGCGTGGCCAAGCTATTTTCCAAACTGTTTGAAATTTTATCTTCCTGGAAACTGTGTATCATAGTCCCAGAAATACACTTCATTATAGCACTTACATCAGTTTTGTTTTATTTTAATCTGAGGACATCCTGATCTGTATAATTAATTGTAACCTTATAAGTTTTTATTATGTACTTATATAATATATATATTTAAATGCATATAATATATGTTCCCTTATAAGTATTATATATAAAAATAAAATTATATATAATTAAGTGTATATAGTACAAAATACCCAGTTCCTCATGTATATAATAAATAAATAAGGTTAAATGAGTGGGTTAGCCTTAATTTTCTGCCCCCCATTCCACATGCATGTTTACTCAAACTTAATGCCTGACAGCACTGTCCTCCACTGCAAGCTCAGAAGAGAATCTAGCCTCTTCCCTTCCATGATTCATTTATACACCTGCACTCTGGAGGGCATCTGCTTCCTTCACATTTCAGGAAATCTGGCTTGTGAGTCATCTCCTTTGTCCTTACACCACCGCTGTCCTTCCTTCTTCAGAGATAACTTACCTAAGCCATCTAATGGGCAAACCAGTACCTAGCCTTCATTGTCCTTCTCCTCACTACAGTTTTGATTTTGCATGTAATTTACATGCAGTCAAATGCACCCATAGTAAATGTACAGATGTGTGGTTTCTAGTAAAGTGAAGTTGGTGATAGTGACTGATATAGACCTCTTGTATCATCATCCAGGTGCTAATCCTTCGCAGTTAACCCTTAGATACACAGCAGTCAATCCCTGCACCACACCACCTCTCGTCTACTTTCTGTCACCATCTGCTACAGTTCTCTCTCGCTGAGTTGTCTACAAACGCACCCTTGCAGTATATAATGTTTTGTTCCTGGCTTCTTTCTCTCAGCACAGTGCCATATGAGCAACCTGTCATCCATTAACTTGTAGCTGGATATTTACATTTTTTTCTTTGGTACCACAAATAAAGGTGGAGTCAACGTTTTCATACACAACGGTGTGGACGTATGTTTGCGTTTTCATTTGGGATAAATTTTAAAAAGTGATAGCCAGGTTGTATGGTTAATTTTTAAAGGCATGGCCAAGTTAATTTCCAAACTGTTTGAATTTTTATATTCCTGGAATCTGTGTATCACAGTCCCAGCAGACACACTTCGTTACAGCACTTACATCAGGTTTTTTTTTTTTTTTTTAAATCTGAGGACATCCTGATCTGTATAATTGTCTACAGTAGGTATTCCTTGATGAAATAGCTATTCAAATGTTTTGCACATTTTAAAAAGGTAATCTTTTTCTCATTGAATTGTAAGAACTCTTTTCATATTTTTGTTCCAAGATCTCCTTCATATGTTTTGCAAACATTTGTTACCCGTCTACGCTTTGCCTTTTTGTTTTTGCGATAGTACCTTTAGAAGAACAAAATCTTTAAAGTTTAGTGAAGATTCCTCCCCTCCCCCTCCCCTTCTCCTCTGAGAAGGGAAAACCCCTTTGGGTATACCATCTTTCCACATCAAGTCACTGCAGAACTAGGCACATCCTCTCCCACTGAGGCCAGACAAGGCAGCTCAGTCAGGGGAACAGCATCCACAGACAGTCAACAGATTCACAGACAGCTCCCGCTCCAGTTGTTGGGAGACTCCCATGAAGACCAAACTGCATATCTGCTATGTAACTGGGGTGTGTGTACTCTGTGTCCAGCCTAGGTATGCTCTTTGGTTTATGGTTCACTCTCTGGGATCCCCCAAGAATCCAGGTTAGTTGGTCTTCCTGTGAAGTCCCTGTCCTCTTCAGGCTCCTCAATCCTCCCCCGACACTTTTACAAGACTCCCCCAAGCTCCATCTAATGCTTGCCTGGGTAAGGGGTGTCTCTGCATCTTTTTCCATTGTCTGCTGAGTAGAGCGTCTCATAGCTATGCTGGGCTCCTGTCTGCAAGTACAACATAGTCTCGTTAATAGTGTCAGGGAGTGGTTCTTGCCTATGGGTCTGAAGTTGTGCCAACCATTGGTTGGCTATTCCCTCCATCTCTGTCCTTTGTCCCTGCACATCTTGTAGGCAGTACAGATTTGGGCCACAGAAAGTGGCCACTTCAGGATTCATATCCCCCACTGCTAGGAGTCTCAGTCATCCCCCGCCCCCCATAGACACCCTGCTCCCATCCCCCATCCCCAGCCTCTGACATGTCCTAGAGACTCCCCTATAACCTCCAATTTCTCTTTTCTCTCCCTGCTCTCAGAGGTGGATAGAGGGAGGGAACTGGATGGGAGAGAGGATGGGGATGGGAGGGGAGATCAGGTGTAGAGAGAACAGGGGAGAGAGAACTGATTTATTGTTCCACTGGTCTCTTTGTCTATCCTGACACCAATACCACACTTGTCACGGTTGATCTTCATTGTCAGCTTGAAACACTTAGAGATACCTGGGAGAAACACATATGGGTGTATACGGCTATGAGGATAGCTCCCTGGATGATTAACTGAGAGAAAAACCCACTCTAAACCTGAGCCGCACTGTCTCACGAAGAGAAAGCAAGCTGCACTCCCCTCTCTGCCTCCTTCCTGGACAGTGTGATCAGCCGCACCTCCTTTCTTTTGCCAGCACAGCTCTTTACACTTGCTGCCATACCTCCGTGATGACGGACCTTCACATTTTGAAATAAATCTTTTTCTTATGTTGCTCTGGTTATTTCATCATAGCAATGAGAAAAGTGACTAATATATTCCTACTTTGATTAATATAAGGATAAGTAGTCAAATTTTATTCCCTTTCAAAATGTTACCACCTATTCCTAGGTTCTCCAAATTTCAATGTGAAATTTAGAATCAGTTTTTATTCTGTCCCTCTCCTATACACACCCTTGATTTGGGCCCAAGTCATGTTGAATCTATAAGTTATTTTAAAGATATTTAATCTTTAATCCCAGCACTCAGCAGCAAAGACAAACAAATCTCTTTGAGTTTGAAGTCAGCCTGGTCTGCATAGAGAGTCCCAGAACTGCCAGAGGTACCCTGTTTCAGGAAAAAAGATATCTAACCATTCAAAAATATTGAATTTACATCACCAAACATGGTACTAATGTCTTTATTTATATGTCATTTAATTAATATCAGCAATGTTAAAGTGTTTAGGTCTTACATTAAGTTTATCTCTGTTCTTTACTTTTAGAGATATTATGAATGGTGTTATTTTTGTTTTGAATTTCTAGTTTCTTGTTGCTAGAATATAAAAATACATTTTTTATATTCACTTTGGGCCCTATAATATTACTAAGCTGAACTAGAGTTTATAGCATTTTTGTTGTTGGGTGGATTCTCTGTGCATACAATTAAGTCATCTGCATGAAAATGTTACTGGGGACAGGAAAGAAGCCTGATGTTAGAGTCCCAGAAGATGAGATTGAGCCACATGTAGTCTTAGAGTCCAGTGGTGTTACAGGGAGAAAGCAAGTTCCTCAATGCAGCCACACTGGGAGGAAAGGAGGGACCAGCTTCCGAAGCCCCATCGTAGAGGGCCAGCTTCTGAAGCCCCATCCTAGAGGGACCAGCTTCTGAAGCCCCATCATAGAGGGCCAGCTTCCGAAGCCCCATCCTAGAGGGACCGGCTTCCGAAGCCCCATCCTAGAGGGACCGGCTTCCGAAGCCCTGCCCTGGAGTCACTGAGAAGACTTAGAGGATTCTATAGAGAAAACAATAACAAGGAAAACAAAATTATGCTTAGTCAAGACTCCGTGGTCATACTGTTCACTCACTGATCGTTATTTCGTCTGATCCCACGAGGCCCTGGTGGTGTCTTCTGTCTGCAGATGCCAGAGGGACCAATTCCATTCTCATTATAAGAGGATCTGTCTACAAGCTTCACAGTTCTGGGAACCTGAGATAAGCTGAGGAGAAGTGACTCAGACAGAGATCATGCCAGAGGGGCACAAATGGAGTCAGCTGGGATGATGACTGAGCTCCCTGTGTCCTCACCCTTACAGGATCCCTCACCACTGTGCCCTCAGCCTTCCAGGAGCCCTCCTTACAGAGCAGATCTACCATTTGAAATCTTAATGCCTGTATCTATTTTCACTTCTCTATCTCACCACGGCAATATTAAGTAGAATTGGTAAGAGTGGCTATTGTTGTCTAGTTCTTAATGTAAGAATAAAAGCACCCAGAATTCACTACTGAGTGAGCCTAACAATACACTGTTCAGAGATGCTCTTCATGTGTAGTAAGCCATCTATATCTTCTAATTTTGAAGTGATTATGAATTGTTGTTCATTCCTCCCCCCTCTGCCTGTGTTTCCTGTGCCAGGCTTAGAACTGGAATCTTAGTCAAAGCATGATAGGCTGTCATATATTCCTGGTGAAAAGCACATGGGCTTGGGTTTAGTTCCCAGCACTACCACTAGCCTGTATACACACACACCTACACATACACACAGACACACCAACACACACACACACACAGATAACCACACACATACCTACACACACACACACACACACATACCCATATATACAGATAACTACACAGACATACAGACATACCTTACACACACACCTACAGACACACACAGACACACAGATACACACAGACAACTACACAGAGACACACAGACATACAGATATATACACCCCCCACCCATACCCACCCTCCCACCCATACCCCCCCACCCATACCCACACCCCCCACCCACATAGACACACACACACATGCACACCCACTCCCCCCCCCATACCTTTTCTGAGCTCATGATGATTCTGGTGGTACAAAAATCCAAACAACTTCTTACTAATAGCACCAGCATCTTGTGATGGGCCCCTGTGGCTGCATCACAACATGGCCGAGAAGTGCAAAAGAAAAGAGCTACTGGCAGAAAGAGCATTTGTGTGAGCGAGGAAGCAAGAGGCACCAGACTCCCCTTTAAACAAACTGATTCCGTGGGAATTAATTCACTCCTTGCAGGAATTTAACTCACTCCTGAGAGACAGCATTAATGTATTTATGAGGGTAGAAATACATGCTTAATTACCTTGATTTTAGCCCTGTCTCTTAAAGGTTTCCCTGCCACACCACTGTGATATCAAGATTCAAGCCATATTCCAACGAAAGCATTCATCACAGAGCACTGAATCCACTGACATTAGGCTGAATGACACAGGGAAACACAACCGACAAGTCTGCTGTACTCTCACATACTCTTAGATACCATTTCTTCCAAATCTCATTACAACCATTTTGAATTGTCCAGCTCGAGGCTGCTCAACCCGGCAACAAAGCCCCAGGGCTCACCGAGGACCGATAGTGGAAGGATCAGGTTGTTTTGCTATCACACCGACAAATGAAAACAGGTGTGAGAGGGCCAGGTGACAGTGGCTGTGAGCCTGGGAGGGCAGGAGGACAAAGGAAGTTCGAGGGTAGCAGAGATGCGTTTTACATTATCATCTATGATGCCGGTGTTAAGTACTGAGGCCCTAAAACCCTGCGCTCTTATATTAGCTCTTTCCTTAGAGAGGATGGCTAAGACATATTTAACATGAAGCCACGCATTGACTATTTTGGCAAGTGTGCGCAAGACCTACTTCAGAAGACTGTGTGCTTGTTCAATGAACACTTCACCTCTCAGAGTCTGGGCCTCTCCAGTAAGACTCTCCAGCACACTACCTTCTAGGCCAGCATTCTTTGCAGTATTTTTTTTTTATAGAGGACTGTTGCAGAGGATACATGCATACACACACACACACACACACACACACACACACACACACACTCCCCACACCAGTAATAACAACAGTATCACTACCACCACTAGCAGCAACAGCAATAATTCCATGAGCTTGAGGACCATGAGACTAAATAGGTGCCTTCAATTAGAACTTGGTGGAAGTCTGACATGCAGTGAGCATGGTTAATTTGCAAAAGGAAGTCTGGCACAGTATAAAGTGTTCTATGTACTGTTAAAATTGAGAGTAATACAGACTCATCGGCTGTATTGGACTGATGAGGTATGATAAAAAAAAGTACTACTAGACTTTAAGACAGGAAACATAGATTTAATTTTCAGCTTTTCCCTTTAATGTACAACCCTGAGGGTGGCCATTTAAAATTCCCAAGGCTCTGTTTCTTCATCAGTATAAACATAGCATTTCAATTAAACAAATCAGTAGATGTCAAATCACCTAGTCTACATCTGTAGCCAAATAAATACAAGTTCCCGTTTTAATTCCAAGCCAGATGGTTGTTAAAGTCGATTTTAAATATCCCTTATTAATAGTACAATTAATATAATTATAATTCATTAGCAATCACTCACCAGAATTAAAAATACATGGGGGGACTGGAGAGATGGCTCAGCAGTTAAGAGTACTTACTGGTCTTGCAGAGGACCCAGGTCCAGATCCCAGCACCTGCATGAGAGCTCACAACCATCTGCCACTCTGACCTCTGAGGGACCCTGCATGCATGCATACATGCCTTCAGCACACAAACATCCACATCAGGTAAAGGTAAAAAATATTTAAAAAATAAATATAGAAGCAGAGAGAGATAAGCTTCTGCACGGAGTAAAGAAGACAAGAGTCACTATTATAGATATTTTATGTATGCTTAACAGGTATAATAAACTTCCCTTTACATTATAAGAGGTTCCTGCCTGAGAGACAGTCAACCAAGCCTTTTGGAAGAATAGTTTATGGGTTCAGACTAGAATAAAGCTGACTGACCCATCCTTAGACCATCAAAGCAGTTTTGGTAAAGCACAACAATTTTGGAAAGGAAAGGGCTTCTCTGAAGTAGCCCTGCAAAAAAAGCCAAAGACACTTCACGCAGTTGGGTCTCTGGTCTAATTTATTGGACATTTGGCCCTGGCCATTTCATGAAAGCTTATATTCTGGGTCAGATTCTCTTTCCTACTTCTCCGCTCTTCATTGCCTTTGCGCAGATTGAACGTTTGATCTCGTTCTCACTGTCCAAAATTGCTCATGTCCAAAATTCCACAACGATTTGTACACATATAAAATCCTGCTGCTAATTGTGCGTGTAATTGCTGAGATTAAGTTGTGTGACTTAAAATTCTCTGACATTAATCCTAAAGCTCTCGATTTGTTCATTACCACAGAGTCTCTTATCGTGGACCTTAAGAGGAAAGCTTTAATCCTTGCAGCTTTAAACCAAGACATTTGGGCTCCCTTTGTGAAGCAGCCAGATTGAGAAACATACCACGAGGTGGCGATAAAGATCCAGAAGTAGTAGGTAACTAGATGACAGACTGCCCAAGTATCTTCCTGTGTTAACCAGCACCAGTCTAATTTTGTTGCAGAGGATCTTGGGGAAAGGTTTGGATTGAGTCTAATGTGAACAGTCCTTCTACAGTTCTCAGCAGCTAGTAAAAAAGATCTTGAACTTTTCAGTAGCAGTTCCAACTTCTTTACGAGATCTGTGACCCATTCTTCTGCCCCATTCATCCCTTTTCCTCAGTCCCCGAGTATGGGAACCTAGTTTTTCTTCTTCACTCACTTATGTGTGTATCTGCAGGATAGAGTTATGTGACATTCATACAACCAAGAGATTCAGGACTTTACTTATTAATAGGAGGCTCAGATATCATGGAGCAGGGGGTGTGCTCAGGGAAACAGGCAGCTAGCCTGTGCTTCAATAAGAAGGCATTAGGAGAATGTTGTGATTCTTTTATTCATGGCCAGTCCACAATCTATCCTCTATAAATCTATCCTCTATACACTATGTGCATCCATAATCCATCCTCTACAAATACACACTATTTGTAACCACAATCTGCCCTCTACCAATATGCTCTATCTGCATCCATGATCCATTGTCTGTCAATACACTCTATTTGTATCCATGATCCATCTTCTACCAATACACACTATCTGCATCTACAATCTATCTTCTACCAATACTCTATCTGCATCCACGATCCATCTTCTACCAATACACACTATCTTCAAGAAGCCTTGTGCTCTCTCTGTCCATGCCTTCACACCAAGGTTCCCCTTTACCCTAGTTTTATCTCTGACACAGTTCTTGGACACTTCTTTTAATTTAATTCTAAGGTAAGAGAGTCTTTGGTTATTTTTTTCCAAGCAAAATCTTTTGCGAATGCATTTCTAAATTGGAATGTAAATCAGCAACAAAACGAAATGAATGCAAGTCGAGGAGATGGCTCAGTCAGTGCTTGCCATGTGTTTCTGTTAGGGTTGCTGTTGCTGTGAAAGAACACCATGATGAAATCAACTTGGGAAGAAAAGGCTTATGTTTCAACATCACAGTTCATCATCAAAGGAAGTCGGGACAGAAACTCAAGCAGGGCAGGAACCTGGAGGCAGGAGCCGATGGTGAGGCCATGGAGGGGTGCTGCTTACTGGCCTGCTCATCATTGTTTCCTCAGCCTACTTTCTTAGAGGACCTGGGAACAACAGTTACTAATTAAGAAAATGCTCCACAGGCTTGCCTATAACACGATCTTACGGAGGCATTTCTCAATCAAGGTTCCCTCTTCTCAGATGCCTATAGTTTGTGTCAAATTGACATAAAACTAGCTAGCACACCATGCAAGCATGAGGACCTAACTTTGGGTCCCCAGCCCTCATGTAAAAAACTTAACATGGTGGCGTACACCTCCAGTTCTAGTGCTGAAGAGGTAGAGACAGGAGAATGTCTGGAGCTTGATGGCCAGCTAGTGTTGCTGAGTCTGTGAGTTCCAGGTACAGTGAGAAATGCTGACTCAGAAAGGAAGATGGAGAGTGATGGAAAGGATCCACCATCCACCTGTGGCCTCCATAGGCGCTCAGACACACATGTGCACGCACACACACACACACACACACACACACATGCATGCACACATGCACATGAGAACACACACATATGCACACACACATGAACACATAGACATGCATGTATGCACACACACATGCAATGCACTGTGCATGCACATGCCCATACACACGCATGCATGCATGCAAACACACACACAGGCATGTATGCATGCGTGCACACATTGAGAAGGGCTATCGAGCTAGCAATAAAAATGCAAGGGGAACATTAAATGGGTATTTCTAAGTGAAGAAGCCAATCTGAAATGTCTTCATTTTGCATGATTCTATTTGGCATTCTGAATAGAGAAGTCTACAGAGATAGTCAGAAGGTCAGTGGTTACTGAGTTTCACGTGAAGGAAGAGGAGATAAGTGAAAGACAGGGGATTTCTAGGGCAGTGAACTATTCTGTGTGTTACAGGTTTATCAAAACCCATGGCAAGTACAACGCAAAGAATGAGCCCTATTGTAAACTATGGGCTTTATGCAACAAAAGCGTGCCAACCCTGGCGGACCATTACAAGAAACTGATGCAAGAAGTTACCAATGAGGGAACTGATGAGTTGATAGATAGGTGTTCTCAGTATTTTTTTCCTTATATTATTGTAAATATAAAATTGATAAGAATAGATTATCTATCCAAACAACACTACCAACAGGGGTCCAAGTTGAGCCCATGGGGGAACATTTCTCATTAAACCATCACAACTCACAAAGTGAGAACAGCACATCCAGACGTACACATATGAGAAGAAGATGCCTTGTCACAAGGAAGCAGACATTGAAGTGACGTTTCTACAAACCAAGAAACACCGAGAAAGCTCAAAGGAGCATGGGCCTTCTGGAAGCCCTGGCTTTGCCTTCTAACCTGTAGAACTTCAACAGACTTAGCCACACATCTGTGGTTTCTTAGGGCAACAGAGTGGACAAATATAGTTCTCATCTTACCACACTCTCACTTGAGACTCTATTAATCCCCATATTTAAGAACCATTTACCAATAGCCTGTACAGTAAAGCCATGTTAGGCAAACCATGGTTCAATGCAACCCACTCAACAAAGAAAATAGATCTTATTTTTTTTTTTTATACTTGTTTTCCCTTGTCCATAAATCAGAATCTGTTTTCCCTTTTTCCTGGAGATGATGATGTTGGAGAGGAGAATGTGTGGTACCAGTGTCCACAAAACAAAGAGAAAAACAAGTGAACTTCTCATGTTTGAGCCTCTGGAGACTGGAGTACAGACCAAGGGTTTCCACAGACCTTTTCTAGATGTTTATGTTTCGGCCTTACGTGCTGACTTATAGATTAACCCTAAGGTCAGATGCATCTCTCAAATATCCCCAGGCCCCTGCTAGCTATGCTGTGTGTATTTTTTACTCGGACTTGGATGTGAATGTCTTATATAAGGCATCTTCTCACATATCTCCTATGCTGTTCTAAAACTAGTCCTAGGGACTAGAGAGATAGCTCAGTGGTTCTTCCAGAGGATGGGGGTTCAATTCCCAGCACCCACATGCCAGGTCACTGCCATCTTTAACTCCAGTTCCAGGTATCTGATTCCCTTCCTGGTTTTCATAGGTACCTGGAACACACAGGGTCCAAATTCATATGTGCAGGCAAAACACCCATGCACGTAGAATAAAAACTTGGAAAAAGAAAACCACTCTCTGGTATTTCCTCTCTATTCAGTTTCTCCCTGTGTCTAGTGCTACAATAAAGATATAGACATTGTGATTCCCCTCAGGGGAGTTCACTGGAAATAGTCTCATAGTGATCGCTACTCATGTTTGCCTCCATAGTATCTATTCACCACATAACAGCAGGTATGTTCTTGATATGCTATATACTAAATAATATACTAAAAATATCTGCTCAAAGCCCTTAGAATTATCTCTGGAACCCTTACTGGGCTTGCAAGCTCCAGTGCCATCTCCTGGCCTGCTCTCCTACTGGGAGGTGTGTCACCCTCCCTCTCACTTACCGCTATCCAGTCTTCTCAGCTTTTGTTCCTTCCATGTATGTCTAACTCTTTCCTGAGAAATTCAATAGGCCAGTGGGAGCAGAGACAAATGGGCGGTTCCTAAAGATATTTGGAAAAGATTGGGCCTTGTCCCAAAACGTACTTTTCTTAAGCATGGGGCACCATTTAGAAGATAGGGAGGAGAGTAGACATGGAAGAGAAGAGATGGTAAGAGAACACAACAGGGACTGTTCTCCTGGCAACCAGATCTGGCCAATGGAGGGAAGCCCCCATGCTGGCAGTCCCTAACTGACTTAAGCTCCCTTGGCTTTGGTGTCAACTGCTGAGATCCTTTTGCTTGATTTGAAGTTCCATTTTTATTTACATGAGAGATAAGATATGGGGATGTGTTCATGTCATAGTAAATATACATGGAAAGAGAACTGTATGGCTTAAATGTGAAATGAGCCCAGATGTTGGCACTCTTTGGAGAAGGTGCACCACCTTTTTATTCAGGGGTGGAAGATGTGCAGCCTGGCTAGAAGAAATGGGTCCATGGGAGCTGGGCTTGATGGTTGGACCTACCTTGAGTTCTAGCCATATCTCTGCTGTCTGGTCTAGGGCAGGTATACAAGTCACTACTGCATGCTGCTGCCTCTACAGGTAGAGTCGGTCCAGCACAGCATGGTACCTTTCCCACCATGCACACTGAAATTCTTCTGAGGCTGGGGCTCTTATAAAGGCTTCTTGCCTTGAAATTTGGACTTCTGGGAGAAAACACTTAGGAACTGTGGGCAGATGAGAACCAGGCTAATCTGCCTAATGAAGTTAGTCTGAGGACCTCATGAGCCTCATGCCACACACGAGTCCTGCATGGACTCACCACTGGAGAGAGCCATACTTTGCTTTAATAGTTTTGGCTTTAAGCCCATCTCCATGCAGTTTCAGATCCTTTTTTTTTACTACTTGACAGATTGCATTCTTGGTTGCGTTTTAATTATTGAATTGCTGTTCTTTCTCTGCAGCCTCTGACTAGTAACCTTATTATAACAATTGCCCAAGACCCAGAACTGAACAGTGCACAATAAAAGTACGCAATAATGAAAATGCTTAAATTAAATAAAAGCCTCTTCTAACATGTAACAGAGTGCGCTGGAATGGATTGTACGAGGCACCAACCATATGAGTGATTTATTTCAGGAGTTATGTCAGCTGAAGAACATTGTGTTTCCATCTTAACATGGAATACGCAGGGCTCATCACAGCGCCTCTGAATGAAACAGTCTCCTGTAGAGATTATTAATCTATAAATAATGTCCTAATGGTCTGCTGGTGTTGATGAGTACTGTGTTAAGATTTATTTCCAAGTGGCTGTGTTTCATGTCCTGTATATATTTGTATCTCTGGGTATATATATGGTGTGTGTGTGTGTGTATGTGTGTGTGTGTGTGTGTGTGTGTGTGTGTGTGTGTGTGTTTCTGCAGTGAGATTGTTAAGGTAACTATACTATGATATCCAAGTGAGAATCTGCTTCTGTTTGCTATACAATTTTAAAGAGGAATAAGAAAAGAAAAGTCTTCATACAATATTAAAGAAAATCCTAATTTTGTGACTTGAAAAGGCAGAGGGTTTTATGAATAGTTAATGAGAGAGTTACATTCTAAATTCTATACCTCCTTTACCACAGTAGCACAAAGAAATCACACAGTATTAGGAAAATGTTGGCTTTGCTACTACAACATCTCTGATGCCAAATGTGTGGGTTTTCTACACCAAGCAGTACTGACACTGTGCCCCTGGACAGACTCAACAGGCTAAGGGATCAGTCTTACTAGATGCCAATCATAGCAGAAGGGCCCAGGTTACCTACTTCTGTCTGAGTTCTCTACAGATCAGAGGTGCTCATGTCCTCCTTCCTCATGCTTAATAATTTGTTGCAATGGCTCACAGAACTCAGGGGGAACACATGTGGTCTTATATGTGGTTTATCATAACAAAGGTGAAGGGTATAGAGCACTGGTTCTCAACCTGTGGGTCATGACCCCTTTGGGAACTGAATGGCTCTTTCATACAGGTTGCCTAAGACCAAATTGGAAAACAGAGATATTTATATTATGATTCATAACAGTAGCAAAATTAGAGTTTTGAAATAGCAACAAAATAGTTTTATGGTTTGAGGTCACCACAACACGAGCAATTATTAAAGCATTAAAGGGTTTTAACATTATGAAGATTGAGAACCACTGGTATGGATGAATAGCCAGAAGAAGAGACACAGGGGTGTGAAGCCAGGAGTGGCTTCAAGCCTGGGAGCTTGTGTCTGTGGAGTGCATCACCCACCCCCAACCCTCACATGGAGATATGCTCACTAACCGGATGTTGCCAGGACTTTGTTTTCCAGGGTCTTTTGTGGAGATGTCATAATATGGGGGTGATTGGTTGTTAACCCAATACCTAGTTCTCTCCCTTCTGGAAGATAGGGGTTAGAGCTGCAAGTTAAACTGCTCACTGTGGTTTCATCTTAGTTACCTCAGTGGTGACTGGTATCCACTCAAGAACTCAACAGGTGTCACATGACCACAGACTGAGACCTTTGAAACTATAAGCTTAAATAAACCCATCCCCATCTTTCTGTTAAGCGGATTATCTTAGGCACCTTGTCACAGTGGTAGAAAGTTAACATAATCTAGACAAGATGAACTTGTATCTACATAGTGATCCAACTTATAAGAATTTAGTTGAATTAATTTTCCATTATTGCCACAAGAGAATTCCCACATAGTGATATTCTACCATAAAAACACATTCTCTTAGAGTTCTGCAGTTCAGAAATGGCAACTAGTTCCCCTTGAGTAAACTCAAGGTGTCAGCAAGTCCGTGTTCTTTCTGGAAAATAAGAATCTTTTTCTTTAACCATTTCCCTTGTAGAGGCTGTTAATAATCCTTGGCTCACAGTAAAGGAGATGAGTCCTCTGATTTCATCAATCTGATCTTACTGTCGCCTGCTTTTTACTGATTAAGACTCCTTTTGACTATCCTGAGCCTGCCTGGGAAATTCAAAATAGTCTTCATACCTCAGTTGTGAAATGGATTGCTGCCTGGATTCACCTTTACTGTAAGATGCAGCACATTCACAGGTACCAAAGAACAGGACACAGTCTTCTTCTGAGGACCAAAGAGTCCACCAACAGAAATGCAAGCACATGAAGATTTTGTTACAAAGCTTAGCTCTCAAGACAAAACACATGATTAAGCAGCCAGGTAGATGAGGGCTGACCCCAAAGGCAACCAGTTGTCTCTTTGACCTAACATGATTCCTGCCTTCTTTACTAGAACAGTAAACTCCCATGAGTCAGTCTCAGAGAGCCAAATCGAATGGGGATGAATGGAGAAATGAAGTTCAAGTCATTTTAATGAGGTCTTTGTCCCATTCCAACACACATCTACACACAGAATCACTCCTCTTGTGCGCCTGCATACCTAAAAGAGAGGGTGGGTAGAGGGGAATTGCAAATGGGAGACTTTCTAGGTCATTGACTGAGTGAAGGAGACAGAGAAGGCAGAGTGGGAAGGGTGCAGACTTCAGGGGAGGAGACAAGAGCAATGGCCCAAACCTTCAGGGTCCTTCACCCAGTCTTCTCTAGATGGCAGATGGACCAGGTACAAGGAAGGGCATATGCTTTAACATGTGGAGGTCATCTTGGAGGCAGAGCTGGGGAACTGGTCTGTAGTCAGCAGAGAGAAGCTATGGAGAGTTGCCACCCAACCTAGCAGAGATTGAGCACATTGATTTTTTTCCCTTTATTTTTTTCTGGGCAATGTGGTTTGTGATTGAGTGGGGAAGTTGGAGAAGACAGCCAAGGCTTTTAAAGGTGCCAATACTCAGGCAGGAAATAAGGAATAGTGGTTGCTAAAAGAGCCTAGCTGCTCCATTCTGCCCTCCTGTGCCTCATTTTTCTTTTCCTCTTCTCATTGTCTTAGATGACCCTGCCTGTCAGAAAGATAGTCAGCATGATGAGGATGGTGAGGAGGCGCAGAGCTGCAGAGAGGACTCAGAATAGGCACTGGGAGGCTGTATCTGGAGCATGGCTGATGGTCATCCCTGAGCATGTGGCCACCCCAGCTCTAGGCACCCTCCTTGGTTTCTTTAAATCTTGTATCCATAGTGTAGTATGAAATGTATATTATGCGATTGGTACCAGGCATACAGTTGTCACAAACAGACATGGCCTACACTCAAGGATTTACACTCCATGAAGTTAATAAATGGCAGGGGAAAGCAAACTGGTAACTCCACACAGTGTCAAGTGTCACAGGAAAACAATGGCACGAGTAAAAGAGACTAGGTGAGGGGCCACCCACCTTAGATGGTGGTCAGGCAAAGAGACATTAAGATAGGACTTGAAGGATGACATAAATGGAGGTGAGATCATCATCCACAGAGATGAAGTACCAAGAAAAACAAGAGACATGAAGAAAAGTACTCAGGCCAGCCCCTTAAACCTCCCAGGACAGGGCTCAGCACTACTGCCCACGTTATCGTCGTCATCCTTGTCATTGTTGTTATTGTTGTTTTATCCATGGACACCAACCTGCAATCTTAGCCTTAGCAAATATTATCTGAATACATCCTGTTCTTGGGCCATGAATGCACACATATGCACACACACATACACGCACAGAATTAAGCTATTTGATAACATGAGTATTTTTACTTTACAAAATAGAACTATGTGAGGTAAAAGAACTTGTAGACTACATACTACAATTGAGATTTAAAATACAGCTTATGGACTGGCAAGGTGATTCAGCAGTTAAAAAGTGCTTTGCCATCAAGCATTATGACCTGAATTCATTCCCAGGACCCATGTATTTGAAATAGAAAACCAACTTCTGCAAGTTGTCCTGTAAACATATGTACACAATGGGACATACATGTCTATATGCATACATGTGTTTATATATACATAAGTAAATAAATTGCCACTTAAAAGTTTTCAAAATACTTCTTACAACACAAAAGCTGAGAAAAACAAGTACCATTGAAGTTGTCTTCCTCATTTTCATAGGGAAAAGCCCCAATTATGTTATAAAAAGTAGGAGACTGGGTGTGTTCTGGGACCTTTGTAGAGTGGTAACATTTCTATCTGATGAGTTTGGGAAATCACCACTAAAGGTCATTAAAGTCTCACTATATATTTTCCGACTTTGGTAACAAATATATATTCCCTTTATTCTTCCCTTGTCTCTGTCTCTGTGTCCATTCATTCAGGAAATACTGACTAGCACCTAATGTGTGCCAGGAACCATTCCTGGTGAGAAAGCCACAGTGTATAAGATAGAACATAATACACTGAGCCATTCTCATAAAGCTTACTGTTCCTGAGGGGTGGAGTGGGGTAAAGAGAGAGAGAGAGAGAGAGAGAGAGAGAGAGAGAGAGAGAGAGAGACAGAGAGAGAGAGAGACAGAGAGAGAGAGAGACAGAGAGAGAGACAGAGACAAAGAGAGAGACAGAGAGAGAGAAAGAGACAGAGACACAGAGACACAGAGAGAACAAATAAATCAACATGCAAAGGCCCCATGAGGGCAGAGGTTGGCACTTCATACACCCGTCAGAGAAGACAGCATTTGGACAGAGACTGGAAGGGCTGCAGTGGAAGCAAATTACTGACACAGGAAATGGAAGACACAAAGCCTGTAAGGTGGAGCTGATGTGTCTTCTAGAAACTGAAAGTTGCGGAGCTGGAGTCAGTAGCATAGCTTAGGTCATATATCCCATGAAATGAAACTTTTGGTGCAAGTGATTTATTCTGGAGATGATCATATGGAGCGCTATGATAGAGTAGGCAATTTAGAATGTGAAGGAAGGAAATTAATAGATGGGATATGAAGGAACAGCTGTGTCTTAGTTAGGGTACTTATTGCTATGAAGAGACACCATGGTCACCGCAGCTCTCATAAAGGAATGCATTTAATTGAGGCTGATGTACAGTTCAGAGGGTTAGTCCATTATCATCATGGCAGGAAGAATGACAGCATGCAGGCAGACACAATGCTGGAGAAGTAGCTTACATCCAGTAAGTAGCTTACATGGAGTTCTACATCCAGATCCTCAGGAAGCAGGAAGAGAAAGTGACATTGGGCCTTGCTTCAGCATCTGAAATCTCAAAGTCCACCCCCAGTGACATACTTTCTCTGACAAGGCCACACCTATGCCAACAAGGCTATATACCTCCTAATGCCACCACCTCACAGTCAAATATATGATTCTATGGGGCCAGGCCTCCTCAAATCAGCACAAGTTGCTACTGTGGGTAGCCAAGGTCAATCTTGCTTGTGACACCTGGGAAATGTTTGGAATATTTCCCATCTGGATTCAGATTTGCTCTATTAGAGGTAGCAATAAATACCCTAAGACACAACCTATTCACTAACATCTCAGAGTCAGGTGGATTCATCTATGCTCTGTCTCATTAATAACTTCAGAGACAATAAAGGCATAAAATACTTCGAGGAAGATGCAAGGCAGGTCCTAGAAGCTTAGGGTATGGGCTGCAGGAAACCTTTTAAACACACCAGGGGGTGTGACTGGGGCACTGGCAAAGTCTGCTGGAGAAGAGAGTGGTTGGAGATGATCTCTATCAGGAGGTACAACCCAGAGCAAGGAGACCACATGAAAAAAACTTTGAATTCTATTTTCAGTAGGATGGCAAGCACTTGAAGAGCTTAGGAAATATGATCTGATTTCCATTTTTTAAGTAAAAAATATTATTGCTGCAGTCAGAGAAAGCAGCAGACAGACATAAGGACAGAAGCAGCAAGACCAAGTATGGAATTGTCTATGGAATAATGCAAGGAAGAGAATGTAGCCTATTGCTAAGAGGTAGCAGTTTAGTAGATATGTGTGGAAGAAGAACATCCAGAACCCACAACAAGTTTGCATGTGGGGTATGAGAGAAAGAAAGGACAGACTCTATGGGTTTTGGCCATGGTAAGTTGAGAGAACACGTGCTTATGGAGGTAGAAGAGGCGAGTGAGGAGCAGTTTGGGACCCGCTAGACACTTGTTAAATAAGCAAGAGCCCACTAGTCCAAGATTGTTTCCATACCATGTGACAAACTACAACCTAGCTGAACATACATACCATTGAGGTTAATCCTGATTGTCAATTTGACTTAGAATCATTTGGGAGTCAAATCTATGAATATTTATGAGAGTATTTCCATAGAGATTTAACTGAGATGGGAACCAGCTTTGTAGTTGGAAGGCATTGCTCCACGGACTAAGGATGGACTAAGAAGGACAAAGTTGAATGGAGCACCCGGCTTCATCTTTCTTGTCTTCCTGACTGTGAAGGCAATGTGACCAGCTGCCTCATGCTCCTGCTATCACAGACAGAGCATCTCCCTCTGCCATTCATTTCTCAACATGATTGCCCTTACACTGTGACCCAAAAAAACCTGTTTTTCTTAGGTTGCCTTTGTCACAGAAAGGTAATGCACAAACGAACTGGATGCCTAATTTCAGTGTGTGTGTGTGTGTATGTGTGTGTGTGTGTGTGTGTATGTATGTATGTATATATGTATGTATATTACAATAGACAGACTCTAGCCAGTCATAGCTAAACATTTTGCAATCACAGATGGCCAACTAACCAGAGTACACACAAGTACAGCAGACCCAGCTGTAAGGAATCACACCATTTCTCTATTTTACTCTCAGTTTCCCTATCAGGTAGGGTGGTACTCTTTCTACCTTCTTTGTTCTGAATGTTCCTCGATTCATGAACTGTGTATTGCTCAAAGAAATTCTGCTAAATTTAATTAGTCAAAAACCTACAACATTTATTCACTGTCTATTTGGAAACACTGATGGCGCCTTCCTGACTTGTGGCTTTGCCTCATTTTTTTTCTCCCACTCTCAGGCCTATAGTCTTTTCTATATGGCATGATGTGCCACAAAGCCTGGTCCTCTCATGCTCATCCTTGACTTCTGAGTAGCTCCAAGTTTTCTGGGTTCTCACATTCTTTCTTTTCTGATTCTTAAGTCAAAAGATTAATAATACCTTATTAGAAAGCTACCTAGTTCACCTCTACTACACTTTACTCCTTCTGCTATCTGGTTCTGTCTTCCTTCTCTATTGAATATGTTACTGTGACTTTATTGACAATGTGTGATTGCTCCTAGTGACCTCAAAGGAAGAAGTTTCTAAATCTTCAAGATTAAAAAGCAAACAACAAATGAAGTTACACTCACTGTATCTCATGTAAAGCATTGCCTACAGACGCTATCACATGATACACTTACTCTGGTAGAGTGATTACTGCATACAAAGCCCTGGGTCTGAGCCATAGCATAAACTGGCCACTTGTAATCTCAGCAATGGGGAGACGGAGGTAGAAAATGAGCAGTAAAAAATCATTTTTGTTTATACAGACTTCAAGACCAGCCCAGGCCACATGAGACCCTATCTTTAAAAAACATGGATGAGAGAAAGGAAGAGAATTTAAAGTCAAGGTGAAAATAGCAAAAGAACAAAGTCTGACAAGGATTTGAGAGAAGCGGAAGAGATCGGCATGGGTCAGACGTAGAAGATAAAGAGAGATCCCTTTAAGAGACACACCAGGCTGCTGGTAGATACCACACCACTACTTTGGATAGCATTGGAGAACCTGATCACCTCTGCTGGAGGACAGAAAGTTGCATATGTCATCTCCTACCTGGAAATAGGAAGCTGAGAGGATAGGGTGTGGGCAGCCAGCAAAAGAAAGGAGGGAACACAGAGGAATCAGAGGCAGGAAGAGTTGCAGAAGAGTGAGGAGGGGCTCTATGGGTTTCCTTGGGGAGACATCAAAGCTCCTGCCCCAGCCTGGCTTTGAAATATCAAGAGCCAGGCTGGCACCCCCTACCTTTGAGATTCCCACATACCCATTCTAGCTAGCTCATGGCTATGCCTGGCTGCTGCCCACCCTGATCCCCAACCGTTTCCTGGGTTTCCAAGTGCTCTTGAGATCATCCACTGGCTGGGACCGTGAGGACATCCCAGAATACAAGGCAAGGTAGAAGATGAGGAGGTGTAAGTGAGGCACACAGGAACAAGCTGCTGTCTGTGGAGCATCCGTAGTCACGTAACTGTCCATAAGGGTCCAACTGGCCTCTATAGGTTTTCTCCTGTCATGTGTTGACAATATTTCTCAGCATGACATATTAGCAGATAGAGCATGTAAAGAAGTTGGGGCTTTGAGTGAACATATATGCTGACTTAGAAACTGCTCCCAGACACTGGCAGAGTAGCGGGGGCAGCTCTTCTCAGGGCCACTACTCCAAAGGGGACCACCTGTAGGTTTAAAACTCATAGAACAGTTTGGTATGCTACTCTATCCAGTTAGCCTCTATTGTTTTTCTTTCCTTCACTCTCTCTATCCAATCCACTCCATTTTGTCTTTGTTTGGGGACTGTAGACATTGCCAAATGTATAAGATACTTAGTACAAAGGGTATCCCTCATGGCTACCCAAAAATCAAAGCTTCTTTTTTTTTTTTTTGGCTACCTTGGAAAACCGCTATCACTAAGATCCCTCAACCCCACACTAAAGCTGTTTCTTAACAATCATATAATTCAGAGCTGTTGGATGCATCAGCGTGGAACAACTGATGGGCATAGCTCAGTTTTAACACACTGAGGCTGATACTGCAAGCTGTGCAGGGAAACCACTTCATCACTTCACTGAACAGCGGCTTTAATGGCCCAGTCCTGAATCTCTTAAATATATTCACCTGGGATGGATACTCTTTGTGGTGGTTTGAATAGGTATGTCCTCCAAGACCCCCACCAGACTCATGTGTTTGAATGATTGTGCCATAGGGAGTGGCACTATTAGGAGGTGCAGCCTTGGTGAAAGTGTGTCACTGTGGGGGTAGGCTTTAAGGTCTCATATGCTCAAGGTCCGCCCTGTGCAGCTCATAGTCTTAACTTCTCCTGTCCGCTGATCAAAATGTAGAACTCTCAGTACTTTCCCCAGTACCATGTCTGCCTGTGTGCCGCCATGCTTCCTGCCATTGTAAGAGTAGCTATGGTCATGGTGCCTCTTCTCAGTAATAGAACCTAGCTAAGAACTCCTCCTAGGTACTCCCTCTGACATCCTTTGGTCCTTTTGAATCTAAATGTGAGGGGAAATGATAAGTGGCCCCCATCCTAGCTAACTTTCAAAGCTTTAGAAACCAAGGCTTCCCAGGACTGAGAGCCCAGGTCCACCAAGAGCTTCCCAGGTTTTCTTGCTTATCAGTTCTTTCTCATAGCCCTCGCTCTATTTCCTCTGGTCTTGTGAGATTTCCTAGTCACTTCTTCATTCACCCAGCTTATTTTAGTTACTCTCAAATCTGCTGTCTGGAAGAACTAGTCTAGAAAATGTTCCTAGTTTTTGTAGCTTCTGACCTTGGCAATATTGAGCTAACATGGATCATATGGAGTTCAATCATAGACCACATTATCCTGACTAATAGTAATAAGCAAGTTCCAGAAAGATAGCATCTTCTGTTGGCACATGCAGGGGGTTCTTATTATCAATTAGCATTTATAAGAAGGTAAGAGGCTGGGGAGATGCTTCAGTTGGTAAAGTGTTTCCTGTACAAGCATAAGGACCTGATTTTGATCGCCAGAAACTCACATCAAAGATTTGTGTATGGAAGCCAATGTCTGTAATCTCAGTTCTGGGGATGCAGAAACAGGAGAATCCCTGGAACTTGCTGGCCAGGAAGGTGGCCAAATCAATAAACCTCATGTTCAGTGACAGACCCTGATTCAAAAAATCAGGGAGAGGAAGATACCCAACATCAATCTCTGGTCTTGTCTACACACTCACACATGCATGTGCATGCACAGAGATAAGACTCCTTCTCACTTTCCATCTTTAATCTCATATCCCACTTAGGTCACCACATCCTGGAGGGAATCTACGGAAATGGCATTTATGTGCTATGTCTTTAAATAATAAAGCTCCCTTTAGACTCTTAGAACTGGAATTGATCACAGAGATTGTATAATCCAGTGGTTCCCAAGGGAGATGGGGAGAATTAACAAAGCTAAAACGAGCCAGGAGAAGGAACCAACCATATCCTCAAGTATCTGTGACACTCCAGGCAGGAGGAAGAACATGGCTTTCAGCCTATGCTACTAGGATGACCAGGTGTAAGGTAGCACACTTTTGCTGGACAACCTTCTCTGAGCTACTGGGATTCTCTACAATGTTAATTCCTTCTGACTCTTCATCAATGTGTGAAGATTTCCATCTTCCCAGCTACTGATGGAATGTTTTCCTCTTCCCCTTCACTTAATTCCCCAACAGTACCTTTAGTCCAACAATTTGAGTCCCACACAAATGCTACAGAACAGCGTGCACAAGCGTTTTTGTTATTATATATTTACCACATGCCTGCATATTTGTTCTCATTTGTGCTGTCCCCAAAGAAATAAGATCCAGATAAATTCTTCCCCTGCCATGGGCCAAGTGACACACACAGAAAGGCTTTCTGTATATGCTCATGATGATATGATTAGTACCAATTTTCCTGTGTTTTCATTTGTTTCCACAGAATACTCAAAGATGAGAGTCATGTAAGACACCATGTCCAAATCTCATGGTGGATGTTTGACCACAAGTAGTTTACTAGTATTGGCTTGTTATTCAGCTCCTTCATATGATATAGGAGGCTTTAGTGAGCTGAAGGGGAACTATTCCCCCAAGATTTTTGGTGCTTTACTCCCTTTCAATTGGCAGGGGATATGGGGTCCCCTCAGAAAGCCTGATATCACTCTTGAAGGATGCTGGAAATGTATGTCTAATATATCTGAAAGATATAGAAGCAAAAAAGCTCAAAGTAGCAGAGATGAGACTTCATGAGGAACTGAAGAGGGAGGAGTTTCCTGAGGAACCAAAGATATGAACGAGAGAGTCTAGAGTGACTTTAAAGGACCTGGGTCACAGCACTGCTAGGGGATGGGGTGACCAAACCCATCAGAGGGTTAGGTCCTGGATTCAAGAGTGTGAGTGTTGGATGCAGCCACTGGGAGAAGTCATCATTTGACTCTTTAGAATATCAGAAGGGGAGTATTTAGAATAAATTAGAATATTAGAATGGGGACTCTCATAAGCCCTGGGAAGAAGTCTGATCACAAATCCTGTCAATGGTAAACATGCTCAACACCATTGTTAATAGAAGCTAGACCTTTCTCCCAATCCCTTCTCTGACCCTCATCAGTGCTGGAAGTCACAGTTAGCAGCAATAGACAAGTGAGTGGGAGAAAGTCTAACAGCAATCCTACCTCACTTGCACAGAGCTGGGGATAAGGACACAAAGTTTTAGGTGGCATAGATTATTATATAGGGACAGACACATGAACTATGAAAAGACATCTGTTCTCGTGATTAAAAGGACTGAACGTACCATGAGGCATGCCAGGGATTTGCTAACCCTAGGGCAAAAACTAGCCACTAGAGCAAATTCAAAGGGACACAGAGGAATTGAGTTGCTCTCCTGCACGATAATGAACACACAATAGGAATACAGACAGTGATGGGCAGTTGAGCTGATAGGGACATGGTGAAACATTAACTGACCTCCAGTAAAAATAATTGGAAAGGATGTAGCCCTCATGTTTTAACTCAGTAGATTGCTCTGTGGATTCTTATTATCAGTGTGGGCTTACAGATCCAGAAATGGATGGCACTTTTCTCTATGCAGATTTTTGCTTGTCATTAGATATACTGCTCTTTATGAGGAAGGGTGTGATTTGGCCATGGGCTTTTAATCCAAGCCACTACATTTTCTATAGAGCACAGAATAGCATTTTTTTGATCAGTTATATTTTTTTATACAAAAGAGACATTTCTAATAAAGCCAAATAGACATTGTAATAGTTACTACTGACAACATGACAAGACTTAAAATTACCGACAAGTCTCTGAACACACTTGGGAGGGATTTTTCTGGAATAGGTTAGTTGAAATGGCAAGAACAACCCTAAAGGAGGGCAGTACCTTGTGATTGCAGCCCAGATAAAAGAAAGTCCAGAGAAAAGCTGTTTGCCTTTTGCCTACTTGCTCATCACCTCTGCTGATGAGTTCACCTACTCTGCAGCTGCCACTACCACTGCCTCTGATGCTGTTGCTCCTGCCATCCTTGCTGAAATCAAAGCTCAGCTGCTTTGGCCTTCTGATGTAAATTGAAGACCAGTGGGTTTCCTAACAATCCTTCAGACATTTAGTGTGTGTGAGCATGTGTGTGTGTGTGTGTGTGCATGTGTGTGCAGTGGAGGGTACTGAGTAGGGCATCTAGCCTCACAGGCTGAACAGCTATGGGGTTCCAGCTTCTCCAGTGTGAAACAGCCATTGTTGGACTACACAGGTCAGATCATTCATGAATCTAATAAGGCCCCTTTGATGGATACTGTTATACCCTGACAAATGCAGGCATGAGCAAGCACACAAATATAAATGTGAACTAGTACATAAATATAGGTGTGAATTAGCCAAATGTAAATTATTATTTTAAATAGTGAGTCCTCTATGTTATAAACAAGTACTATACCCAGGCTCTTCTTTCTACTCCAAATGTTCATTTGAGCTTAAGACCTGACTTAGAAGGTTGGTGAGATGGGTCATTGAGTAAAGCACTACCAAGACTGAGCACTCCTTCTTCCACATGGTGGAAGGAGAGAAATAATTCTGGCAAGCTGTCTGTCCTCTGACCCTTACCTCCTCCTCACATGTAAGCTCTATCTTATAACATTGTTCAAATGCAGATTCCTGGGCTTCCCAGTGTAATCACTGTTCACTCTAACCCCATCTCCCCATACTTGAAAGGAACTTCATCAGCGATTAACCTTCTAGCATTTCTCTCATTCAGAAAGCAGATGTATTAGTCCTAATTATCTGCCTCTGGCTTATTGGAAGAATTCATACTTGTCTACTTGATGTTTCCCTTTCCTCAGGTGACAAGAGCAAAGGGACCAGCTAACCTGAAGGTTCATGCTGGTTTCCCACCAGAAGCGCAGCATCAATCAATACAACACTGAGGTTTAGTCACTAAACGCTTTCCAAAGCAAAGATCACACAGGGGATTAGATAGGAGTCGGCTTCCCACGCAGCAGCTGTAAAAGCTTGGGGTTTAAAAATCTAAGCCACCCCAGTCCATTTAATTGGAATTAAGGAAGATTTTTAAGCAGATAAGGTAATTTCTTCATGCACTCAGAGATAATCAGAAACAGATGCAACTAGAATAGTTAAAATCAGAAGGGAGGAGCCCCTTCCAGTTTAATCACAGGCTCCAAGGCAAGGACCTTAAAGGTCCCGTGCTTTCAAGATTCTGTCATTTGTTTTTCAGTTACATTTCTTCTTGGCTTTAGCCCATCATTCCAGCCTGTTGTGAACATTTGGAGCTTTGATTATTCTCTTCTATCTTATTAGCCATAACCCGCCTCCCAACTTTGATTCATCTGTAATTTTAGTCACAGACACATGGAGAGATTCAAGCTGACGATAAAAACCAGGACTGAGACAGGTCCATAGCTGTATGATGGAAAATGAAACCCATTCTTCAAATGACACACACACACTGTCTCTGCTTGCATGTGGAACATCAGAATACACTATAATTGCACAGAAAAGGGGGCCGGAAGGGCTGCAGGTACATCTACTGTAGATGGAGACATGGAGTAGATATGGGTTAGGGTCAGCATTGTAGGTGAGTAAACAACAGAAAGGCAACAAGATGAGTCTGAAAGAAGAGCCTGTGATGGGCCACAAGACACTCACAGAAATCATGCACAATGATGTTAAGCTGCCTTTTTTTTTTTTTTTTTTAACAATGACCACACAGCAATCACTGTGCCAACATTGAGTATACACTACCTCATTAATGTATATAGCTCCTTCTAGGAGAGAACTTATGGTTACTGGCATGAACATTGAAGCCAAATGGCTTAGATTTGAATCTAGACTCCAAGATTTGAAAATGATGGTAACAGAACCACTTGAGAGCTTGGGCAAAAAGAAAATGTAGGGAACTATAGCTACTATAAGAGATAAGTCTCAAATTTTAGTGGTTCAATACACTATACATTTCCCTCATGCATACAACAAGTCAAGTGAGTGTTGGATGAGCTACCTGCCATATGAAATTTTAGAGTCTTGTGTTCCTTCCATTTTATGATTATGCTAGTTGATAGGCATAGAAAAGTTTTCTAGAGAAAGGGTTAGGGAGTACAAAAGAAGCAATATATATATGTGTGTGTATATATTCATACACAATATAAATACACATATATTTCATATATATATTTATACTAAATAAATAAATATAAAATGAATAATTTTAAAAAGTACCCAGAACTCAGCCACATGATTTTTCCCAGTGAAAGTAGGGTTGAAAAATGGAGTCCAGGAAGAAATTGATTTGCTGACTTTCAAAGATGTTGTAACAATAAGACACTGATTCTCTGATGCTATATCTGACTTGTAGTCAGTGATCAGAAATGACAGTGACATGGCCTGTGTAGCACTGGTACTGGTTACTGATTTGTATCTTCCCAGGTGGGTATGTCTCAGATATCTTCATCTAGGGATCACTTATACCATCTGTCCTTGGATTTCTAATGTTTGGAGTTTACTCTGTCACTATTAGTGACCTCATAGTACAAAGATTAGTTCTTTTCTATGGTACCAAACACAGCTTCTTCTCTGAATTTTAGAGATGACAATAACTCTACCAGGATGTGAGCTAGAACAAGACAAGAAGAGGCTGTATGCATCTGGAGTCCCAGTAGCCTCTGCACAGAAAACTACCCCTTGTCTAAGTTAGTGTTTCATTGCCATGAGGAGACACCATGACAAGGACAACTCTCATAAAGGCAAACATTTAATTGGGGCTGGCTTACAGTTTCAGAGGTTCAGTCCATTGTTATCATGGCAGGGAGCATGGCAGTGTTCAGGTAGACACAGTGCTGGAGAAGGAGCTGAGAGTTCCACATTTTGATCAGCAATAGCCAAAGGAAACTCTCTTCCTCAGGCATCCAGGAAGGAACTTTCTTCCACACTGGGCAAAGCTTAAGCAGTATAGAACCCCAGAGCCTGGCTAGAGAATGACATAACTTCCTCTAACAAGGCCACACCTCCTAATATTGCCACTTCCCATGGGCCAAGCACAAACCCCGACACCCAGCATGTTCTGCATGTAACTTCATGGAGGCTAATGGGCCCTTCACAGAATTTTTTGCAGGAAAGCTTATGACTTTAAGTTTGTTTCTGTGCAGTCATCTGATCAATGTTTGCAAGTGACAAGATGAAAGTTCTACTTTTCTAGTCCCCAAACCCATAAACATACGGTCTGATTAAAGTGGTTGAGGGGAGATGGGTACGGAGATTTTGAATATGGTAGTATAGGTTTTTATTTCCTATCTTGATAAAATATTTGCAACTTGTAGATTAAAGGATAAGTTGAATGATGATTATTGTTTTTCAGTTTATGTAGTAGATATAATAAACCAGGAAAAGATGGACCATGCTTCTGCTACCATAGTAACATCAAAGAGATCTACCTGTACTTGGAGCCCAGCTCCAAGCTGTAAGGAATAATAATAGTGTGGTCACCATACTAGAAGTAATGTGGTACTGTGGTAACTATGGGTAAGTTACGTACCCACTAAGCTTTGGTATCTACATTAGTTGCTTTTACTATTGCCATGACTGAATAACTGACAAAAACAACTCAGTGGAGTTTATTTTGACTCATGGACCTAGAGGATAGTGTCTATGATGGAAGGGAAATCATGGTTCATGGTGACAGAAACCTGTGTCTGAGATGCCACAGATCTGAGTGGATCAGGATGCAGAGAAATACTTATGCTGGTACCAATCTGGCCTTCTCTCCCCATTTTATTCAGTCAGAGATGCTAACCAAAGAGATCACAAACATTCAGGTTGAGTCAAGGCTGTCTGAAAAGTTGCCAAAGACATGCCCAGATATTTCTCCTAGGTGACTCCCAAGTCACCTTGTCAGCTGGCAGTGACGATCAACCCGAGCAGCACCTGTGTTTTCGTCAATGAGATCAATAACCTCATACTTGGATGACAGTAACTGGTTAATAATAAAGGTAGTTGTTTTTGTTACACAGGTACATGTGTATAAACACCCAAATTTCTTCTCCAGGACACTGAAGGAGATATATGTATACCTTTTTCTCCAAAATTGGAGGTATTTTAAGTAGATTGTGAAAGGTGGTTTTTGAAATGATCACCTGAGATATTCTAACTATATTTTCTGGACCTTCATGGAAGTGCATTTTTGCCATATTTGTCATATAACCTTTATTATATGTGCAAAACAAATCAGTCTGGTCCCCAGTCGAGCACAGGCCTGGAACCCCAGTGACCCTAAGGGATGGAAGGTGTTTCGCTCTGCCTCCTGGGCCCCTGGCTCCTGTCACAGCTACAGCCTCCCACAGCACTCCCAGAGGTTGCACCAGAGGTGTGTGGCCACCAGTCATAGAGGGCAATATCGCAAGCTCCTGGTATTCTGTCTGGACTCCACCCCCACAGTTACCTGGCAACAGCCAGGTATGCTGCTCCCCACAGTTACCTGGCAACAGCCAGGTATGCTGCTCCCCACAGTTACCTGGCAACAGCCAGGTAGCTCCAGCCCACTATAAAAGGAGCTACTTGCCCTTTCCTGGCTCTCTTGCTCTCTTACTCTCTTGTTTCTCTCTTGCCCTCTTGCTGCCCCTCTCTCCTCATTCCCTTCCCCCATCTCTCCATGTGGCCATGGCCAGCTTCTGCTTCTCTACTCTTTCCCTCTCTCTGCTTTTCTACAATAAATGCTTTAAAACCATGGACTGCCTCTTCTCATCCAAACCTGCCATCCTGGAGCAATGGAACAGGCCTTCCCCTAACCAGCTCTATCTAACCTCCACAAGTTTCCAGCCACAGCCACCACCCAAGCCACCAGCCAACCCAAGCTGCTCGCCACAAAGCTGCCCACCCCAGCAAGCCTAGGACTCTCATCCCTCCAGTATCCTGCCAGAGCTCTCTTCCCTGCCCTTTTCCTTTCGCACCCCCACCCTCACCCCAGGCCAGAGTCTACCTGAGGGCCCCCACTCTGTTCTCAGCTCTTCCACAACATACAGTAGTATCTGGAGTGTCCAAGAGTGAGAACATGAGGTCTCTGGCCTCCATGCAGCCCAGGGACCCCAGAACCGGCTCTTCCACAGTACCCAGCGGCTTCTGTGGTGCCTGAGAGTCAGAGCCCAACTCTGGCAATTCCGCAGGCACCTCAGACTGCACGTTTTCTCATCCCTGAAGTGGAAGCTTGCAGCTTCCCACAGCCTGACGCCTACCTGGCAGTTCCGTGAGCTCTGCACAGTCAGACTTCCTGCGCTCTACCTTGCCCAGAGGCCCTAGCCTTGAGCAGACGCAGCAAGGACGCGGGACCCTTTTTTTGCCCCACACAGTGAAGTCAATCAGCCTATCTCTAAAGAACCGGAAGGCTTCAGAAGATAGGGTAATGGTTATCAATGGGAGAGAGGCTCCCCAGAAAAACTCCCTAGCCATCCACACTTCAACCTTCTTCTTGTTAGTCTTTTTTGTTTGCAGAGAAGGGAGCCCCCCCCCCCCCCCTCACCATAAAGAGTCCTCTGAGGAGTTGATGACAGTTGTGACTTTTATCCTAGAAACAAGCATATCTTGCTGGCAGTTCATTTCAGTAGTGTCAGGGCCCCCTTGTGGTCCATCTATGTACTGCAGATTAAAATGTTCTTACCTTCCATTTTACTTGGTTTTTGTATTAACTTTCAAGAAGCCTGAGGCAGTGGCAAGAAATGGCTCCAGCTAACTGAATTGGAAAGCCTTGTGCAGAGTGCGTTCGATGAGTATATTATTGGCATCAAGGAGGCCAGGTAGGTCCTTCCAGAGACAATGAGCCCGACTTAAGACAGTAACTGATAGGAGAGAAAAAGAAAGATTTCATTCAGTAAAGTTGGCTGTTGGTGACAGTTGGTGGCCAGGTTTATGCCTAGCATCCAAACTTAGATTATAGGCTACTACACTGAGATAAGTAGACAGGCTTCCTTTTTTATTTTTGTCTTTTGGTTTTGTTTTTTGTTGCTGCTATTCTTTGAGAAAGGGTGTCTCTATGTAGCCCTGGCTGTCTTTAAACTTACTCTGTAGGCCATGCTGGCTTCAAATTCAGAGATCCACCTGCCTTGTCCTCCTAAGTGCTGAGATTAAAGGCATGTGCCACTATGCCCAGTTAATAGTAGACAGACTATTAAAATTGATATGCCTATGGGATAGTCCATGGATTTCCCATAAGAGCTCCACTTATATCATAGTTTAGGAGTAAACTAGAGACCTAAAATTAGAGGTGACTGAATCTATAGTACTAGATGAGAAAGTGCATAAATTGTGTGTAGTGTGAGAGGACATGGGGCTGTGGACAGCATTCTGAGAGACATCAACCTAGAGAGTTATATTTCCCAAACTGCAGGCATAACTCTACAAGTTTTTCTCAGTCCAGTTCACTTTGCTTGTCTTTTCTTAGTTTATTTGAAAACAAGTCTGCTATTATGATAATAGATGAGAGAGTAGAGTCATTTGCCATAAATACAAAGCAATCCAGAAACCAACCACCAAAGAAAACAGATAACAACCGCTTCAGTGTTCTGTCTGCTACAGAAAAGACGCTTCTCTTCCTGTTCTCTGACTTGGAAAAGGTTGATTAGCAAGCACATTAGACCAAAGTAGCTCTAATGCAAACCTGAGAGTGTCTCTGCTTCAATGAGAAGAATGAGAAGACCATTGTAAGAGAGCGGGGCTTCTTTACTGTACAGCTCATACTTTAGGTAGTAGTCGGGCTCAGGCAGGACTCAGTACAGCCACTGTATTATGTACCAGGGGATTTCTGATTGAGATCTTACACCACCTAAAATTACCCCCTCTGCCATAAGGACTATAAGCCCTTCACATAGGAACATGAAATAAGATGGAGCCTAGTATTTAAAATAAAGATGTCTTCAGATAGAATGGTCAGCATCAGAGGCTCAAGAGTTACCAGGCCAAGTCAGAACCAATTTGGGAGTCAAAGGCAGTTTGTATCTTTGGTGAAGTCGATTTAACGGTATGGTGAAGGACGGAGATAGACTATAGAAGGTCGAATAATAAATGGAGATGATACTAGAATAAAAACATTGTGGGACTGAATGTTCTGGTAGCATGTGTATAGTAGAGGATTGCAAATTCGATCATCAGTAGGAGGAAAGGACCTCGGCCTTGTGAAGGTTTTGTGCCCCAGTGTAGAGGAATGCCAGGGCCAATAAGTGGGAGAGGGTGGGGTGACAGGCATGGGGAAGGGGAGGCAAAAGGGGTTTGTTCTTGTTGTTTTTGTTTGTTTGTTTGTTTTTTGGAGGGGAACATGGGAAAGGGAACATTTACATGTAAATAAAGAAAATATCTAATAAAAAAATCCACTTGAAAAAAAAAACATTGAGGAGCTTGGCTGTGAAGGAAAGAGCAGAGATAACAGATTGCAGGAGATCTCTGCTTCCTTTTGTAAAACATGAGGCACATCTGAATGTGTTTTTAGATCAGGAAGAAGGAGGGAATAGCTGTGAAGAATGGAAAGAGAGGGAGCGCTGTGTAAGTTTGGAGAAAGGAGAGAGGGCTTCAGATAAAGAGCTGAGTAAAGAGGCTGACCCAGCCTCGCATGGGGAGTAAACTTTGCCTTGCTCAACAAGTAGGTAGCAAAAGCACATGAAAACCCAGGTGACTGCTTGATTGTAGGAGTGGAAAGTCTAAGGAATCTATATCTGGAGCCTGTTTTCTTGGTCAAATTGTAGGTAAGGTTATTTCTGAGGTCAAAAAAAATTTGACACAATAAACTTGACCCATTGTTTCTCAAGGGAAAGAGTATATTAGTCAGTACTACTCTCTAGAGAGACAAAAATCAATAGAACACATTTGTATCTATCTCTCTCTATTGATCTATGCATATCTACATCTACATTTATCTATATCTATATGTCTATATTTATATCAATGTGTGTGTGTGTGTGTGTGTGTGTGTG